>JAPCYS010001083.1:0-77137 GCA_028641055.1 Alopecurus myosuroides | reverse complement strand
AACATTTTCAAGTAGAGGTAGAGGTTTAGCATCGAGGGTGTATAGCTGAACAGAACTTGATTCATTTGGAGAATAGACTATCTTGCCAGAAGGGTGAAACAGAGTTATTGATTAGACGCCGGTAAAAGAACTGAAATGGAAAGCAACAACAAGGTTTGAACGGACGAAAAGGATGTTGAGAATAACAGGATCACGAAGCAACATTGGGAAACACGAAACCAAAACACTCCTGAGGTACTACGGAAAACCCATCCGGGCTTCTAAAGGATCAATATCTACTGCTTAAGGAATAGAGGATTTGCTTCCGGGGCTTACACGCCTCCGTTCTCAATCGTGAGTAGGCAACATGATAAATCATGTCACAACCACCTCCATTCCTATGGACTAGTAGATATAACTATCCTAGAGAAACCAGGATACGTGAAAACCTAACTTGAAAGTTTAGATGAGAAGGGAAAACAACGTTGCACTTCCTTACCAGAAAAGGGAGGGTGGGTGGGGAAAGAAATAAAATGGCAGAATTCCTACTCTCACGTTTCATTTTTCCTATATAGCTACAAAAATAGTTTCTAGACTCAACTGCGACCAGTAAAAAGGGATCCTACAGGCAGACAGGCTCTGATACCATTTGTCGCACCCGGAGTTCTAGAGGATACTCGCAGTTCCGTTGAACAGTAGTTAGTTGGATTACGGGGCTTACCGGCACCCGCATCTCTTACGAGTAGGCCAACACACGTATGTGTGACAACCAACCCCTATCTGTTCACCGTCTACGTAAACCATCCCATAGAAATCAGGATACTACCATTGACGTACTTCATACCATACACACATGGTACTCAACGGCGTTGAACAAAATGATAACACAACAGATCTCTAAGACACAAAAGATGGAAATAAGTTGCAAATAGCTCTCACTAGAGCAGAGATAGCAAATACAATCATCCAGAGGACACCTGTCCCAACAAACATCATTACATCTCAGCGGAAGCATTCAACGGGTCTGAGTACAGACAAATCCAAATAGGCTTAAGAAGCCGGGAATGAAAAGAAAACGGAGCCCATCCACGATGTCTCGGATCCTGCCCGGGTCCGCTACCTACTCGTCAGCAGCCTCGTTAAACTCCACGTAGTAGCCGTCACGTGGATCCTCGTAAGCGTAGTCTGCGGAAACCACAGCCCCAAAGGGGTCAGTACATAAACGTACTGGCAAGCAAGACTCACAGTTCACCAAAGTGTGGCCCGTCAACACCAAGCACAGATGCCTTGGGTTAAACGAAGAAAGAGATATAAGGATGCTGCAACTGGCTGCACTAACCAACTACTGAACATACTACATCTTCCGGCTATCAGAAAGGGGATAAGATAGCGTATCGTAACCAACTACAACTAACCACCAAACAACCCATCCTGGATCTCGCCCCTTATCCAAAGAAGCAATCCGAGGATAACTCACACAGTTGGATTAATGATGGTTCAAATTGTTGTGTCAATAAGCTTATTACTAGTCAGGTTATCATTAGTTAGGTGTAAGTTGTTCTGAGTACTTGTTAGCCAGTACTTTCACCAAGTTAACCATAACCGCGGAAAACACGGCTTCTCGAGAAGATTTATCCCTGCAGGGGTGCACCAATTTGGCCGTACACGTAAGAATATCCCGCCAGGATGGAAATGCACTTCCACCAAGCGAGGCACTCTACACAACTCAACTCTGCTTCGCATCAAGCCCAAAGCACCACGTGTGTGCGTGCGCGGCTAATCGAGCCCCACGAAGAAAAGGGGACCCTCATAGCATTGGAAGACCACGCCGCCCTAAATGCCGACTACAAAAGTTCCACCCTGGCCTCGGGTTCGTACCTACATATGCGTGCAGCAAATGGAAAGCCTGAACTAAGTGTGGCGATTTGGACGAGATGCGAATCGAATCAAATTGAGGGGGCGCCCATACACGCTTCCCACATGCGGATAGTGCGCTCATCATGGATCAGTAGACAAGACCCTTTTCCTAATTAGGGTCGACACTAGCAGGCCTCAAAACCACGCCGGGCCTCCTGCCGGTGCCTTATCAGCAATTTATTATTACCTCAAATTAACAGGTTGTTGTTTAATATCGAGCCCCAGAATATAATAGAAATATAGTAACAGAAAGTAATGGGTAACAGACTCGAGCAAAACAACCCTAAGCATACTAGTAAGACACGGGCCCAAGCAACGGGGTTATAGGACTGGAGGTGAGGCAATATCAAGGTTCAGGGTATCATGTGATAGGTTCGTAACAGAAGCAACGATACATATGGCTAGCAGGAATAGACAACGGAAAGTATCGGTAACCAATGTTGAAAGGAACACAATGGTTCATGTGAGTGATAACTTGCCTGCAAACTTAGTAGCCTGGTACTGGGCTAGATCCTCAGAAGGGGTGTCGTAAGTATCGTCTGTCAACGTCGTCGTCTATCCGAGAAGAAGCAACCAAACAAGGCAGAAAGATAGACAATCAATAACATGGCATAAGGCACAATCATGTTATGATGCATGACAATTTTATGGATGCATCAAAATAAACTAGTTGACATGGTAACACAATTTAAATGGACACATATGCAATTTTGAGTTGCATATGAAAAGCCCATGAATTATGGTTGGAATAATTGTTTTCCAACTAACCAATAGGTGAAAGTGGATTAGTATGATGCATGGATGAGGAAAACAACAAAATAACAACAATAGAACCAATTTAAAATAGGGTTTACCAAGTTTGGAATTTTTGGTTCCTTAAAGGGATTACCCAATAGTTGTTGTTTTCACCAATTTAAATTGTGCCAAATAAATAACAAAATTCATATTTGAAAAGAACACAAAATTTAGTTGGATTACATGTTTCAAATATTGAAAAAGGAGTTAGGATGAATTTATTATGACTTAAACAAAATTAAACAAGTGTTAAATGAATTTAAAACAAGTTTGAATATTAATTGAATTTTATTTGTTCCAAACATAAATTCAAATTCATATTTGAATAGTTTATACTTTTTCTAGTTTGAAAACATATTTTGAAAGTTAAAAAATAATTTAATTTGAGCAAGTTATGAATTTAGCAAATTTAAATGATTTAAACAAGGTTTAAATTATTTAAGCAATTTTAATTATTCAAACCATGAAACAAAAATTATATTTGGAAAGATGGCTCAAAATGGTATGGAAAACATATTTTATTTGCATTATTTGGATTAATTATGAATTAGTTATGGATTTTATCAAATTACAAATGAATTGTTTGAATTCAAATTTGAAATGCATTTGAAAAATTCAAAACAGAAAACAAATGTTACCAATAGGTAGATAATTGAATTTGGGGCAGTGCACATATTTTATTTTTGTTATTTGGAGTTATAAAATAAAAGTTATTAGGGTTTTAGTTTTAGGGACCAATCTGCAATTTAAAAGGACTTTGATTAAAACAGAAAAGGTTTAAATCTTTTGTTACTCCGCAGTGGCTACCCAGTGCCACTGACAGAGGGCCCCAGGCCAGCGTGGACGCACGCGTGGCAGCATCGCGTGCACAGGAGCTGACAGGGGGGCCACCATGCCAGCGCATCGCGCAAAAATGTTGGATTTTTATCCGCGGCGCCAGGGATCGAACCCAGGCCCTCCGCGCCCGCACACACACGCTGTAACCAGTGCGCTACGCTTCAGTTGTTGACAAATACAGCGACGCTGTGGGGTTAAGGTTCCCCTGCGCGTTAACTGAATTTAAACGCGCGCGCGCTGTCTGAACCTCGTCAGGGTTCGCTGCCGGCGGCGAGCCGTGGTTGCTGCTGGTGCTGTGAAGTGCTGCTGACAGCCCGTGGGCGTCCGGGTGTGTGGTGGACGAGGAGGTGTTCGGGCAGAGGGAGAAACAGGGAGGAGGGGAACGTGCTCGGCTGCTCACCGGCGTCGTGGAGGTGGCAGCGGCTCGGAGCAGACGGCGGCGTCGTCGATGGCGGCGGTGATCCAGAACGTCTCCGGGGGTGCTAGGGTGTTCAAACGGAAGAGGGGGGAGAGGTGGACTCGTTCCAGTAGCTAGGTGGGGTGGTGGCGCAACGAGGTGGCGGGGAGCATCTCGGGTTCAGGCGGCGTTTCTCCGGCGAGGTGCAGAGAGAGGGGAAAACGACGGGGAGAGAGGGTAGACGGCGGCGGAGCGAGGGAGAAAGGGGCCTAGGGTTTAGGGTTGCGGCGCGGGGACCTAGGGGGCTATATAGGCTAGGGGGCGCGCGATCGGCCGTCGGAGGGCTCTGCTGCCGCCGTGGCACCGGTGGATGCGGTGCCGTACCGCGAGAAGAAAGGAAAAGAAAGGGCGAAGCGGTACCGGGCTGGGGAGAGGAAGAAAAGGGCCGGGCCGCGCGGGAGAGAAAGGAAAAGGGGTGGGCTGGCGCAGCCCACTGCCCCTGCGCCCGTTTTTTTATTTTTTTGAATTTTCTCCTTCTGTTTTTTTTTTGCAGAAAAAGGAAATGGAAGAAATAGATAGTTTTTAGGGCTAGGAAAATTTGGGAAAAATTATGGTTAGGTTAGTTTTCACCATAGCAACTGAATGCTAACTTTTATTTTCCAAAATTTCAAATTTAATTTGCTGTTTGTATTTAATTCAAATTTGGGAGAAATTGCTTATTAAGTGACTATCAATGAAACCAAACTTTTAATAGGGTGAACCCTATGTTTAATTATAAACAATTGATTAGGAATGTTGTATAATTTGCATAAATTCAAATTGGGTACTGTTTGATGATTTGATTTGAATTTTGTATTGCAAATTGGAAATAATTGATTGATTAAAACCATCATTTCAATAGTTGAGCATTATGGAATAACATGGAATCAAATGGTTGTTTGTATTTGAACTTTTTATTTAAAAGGTTGTAACAGAGCAAGTATGAAATAAACATTTGAATACAGTTTGAATTTGAATTGAAAACAGAGAAAAACAGATGCAAACCAAATGAAAACAAAGTAAAACAAATGCAAATAATTCAATGAGTATGATGACATGATGCAAAACTTTAATTAAACAAGAAATCAAACATGCCAGGGGTGGTTTTTCATACTTGGGATGTTACAGCAACCTAACCCGGCCTTTTATGAACTTATATGTTTGTTATTTTTGCAGGGAATAGCATGCGCTTCAAGGAGGATCCGTGAAGCCCAAGCTATTATGGGGACTACTGATGGAGGGATGATAACCCGGTAGGCTAACGTCAAGGTGTAACTCGGCCCAAAGGGAGCTGCGCAAGAACCAGCTTAAGGAGTTTCTAGAAGGCCCAAGAGTGTAGGCCTCGTAACCCGGATTGTGGGATTCGATAAGGAAACTTAGGGTTTGTAAGCGGTGCCCAGGTAGGACTCCGAGTATGCCTAGGATAGGAGGCCATGGGGGCCGGATATTATATAAGCTGACCCCTAGGGTTAGATTAGACACGAGTTTTACTAGCTATTCGAGTATCCTTTGTAATACCAGAGTTGAGATAATAAATCTAGATCGGAGACTCGGCGACTTAATTACCGGCTACCAGATCGTTCGCCACCATGATTTCCCCTGAGCAAAACCCTCTCCCAAACACCAGAGTCGAATTGCCCCATGATAAGTTACCCCGGTAACGTCTGCCGTGATTATCCCACGACAGTAAGAGTTTTACTTCTACGAGGGCCCCGAACCTGGGTAAATCGTGCCCCCTGTTAGCCGACGATCGTCACCAGCGTCTAAAAGTTCTCTTAATCGAAACCCTACTGGTTCATCCGAGGGATTTGTTGAGATGACTATTCGACAATTGGCATCGTCTGTGGGAACAGCGGGCGCTGGATTACGACGTCTTCGGCCTCATCATCGCCAACCTTCAGCTGGAGCCCCGGAACCTCGACTTCAGCAGATCCAATCCGATTCGGGTCGATCATCGTCGCGCCTCACTCGCCAGAATCGCGCCCGATGTTCAGCGGATTGGAGAAAAGCGTTAACCCGACGTTTGGGAGCCTCCACTTCCACGTCAACAAAGCAGGAATCCTGCGCTTCCCCGAGCAGATCGATCTCGGCGAATCGGACTCCGAGTCCGTCTCGAGCCCGGCGATCTTCGACTCGCTACCCAACTACACTGGCCATGACCTAGCGCCCAGCGGCGGATCCATCCGCCCCAGCACTCGCAACTTCCATACCATAGCTGCTGGGGAACCTTCTCGGGTCGGCAAAACTTGTCAACCTACACCTAGGACTCGCGGGCCATATCTGGCCCAGGTCTGCATGGCAGGATCGACTGAGCCACCCGAAGAAACCGAAAACAACCTGAAAGAGCGAGAGCACATCAAAGTGTCGCGAGATGCCTGGCTCAAGGCAAAGACGGCTGTACATCAAGGCCAGCCGATTGAAGAAGGATCCCCCCAAGAAGATCTAACTGCCTACCACTATCATCTGGTGAAAGCAGCAGAGCTGATCAAGGAGGCCCGCAAGAATCTGGATGAGCGCAAGAAAATGGCGGACGAATCGAGTCTATGCCGTGCGGCACTCTGCAAAAATCACTCGGTAGTAAACAATCCCCCGAAGAAAAGATACGTCTCAAAGACTGCAACCCTGGATCGCGAATCCCTTAGCGGAATCAGCAAGACATTCGAGACCTCCCTCATGCACGTCGACGATGAAGACAACATGCACCCGACGACTCCCGCCGCCGCGGTCCTGGTAGCAGCCACATACCTGCAGGCGAACCAACCAGGAGAGAACGACCCCCGCGCGGAACAATATCGACAAGTCCAGAACGGCCTAGGCATGGCAGCCGCGAGACTCGCCGCCCAAGGCCTCAAGAACGCGACATCACAGGAAACTGAGAAAACCCCTCGGAAAGACAAAGAAACACCCCGCAGACACGGGAGTACATCACCTAGAAGGAAGGAATCACCTCGTCGCGCCCGAGGAAAGGAAGCCCAGCGTCGCGGTGATAGCCCGAGTAGCAGCGACGACAGCCCGAGAGACCGTGATCGCAGTCCGCGGCATCATAGCAGCCGCTCGCGACACCGCAGTAAGGAGCCACGGAAGGAGGACGATCGCGACCGGCCCGAACACAACGCGTGATCTCACATCGCGCAAAACAAGGTCAACAAAGCCCGAGCGATCAGGAACCGCTCACGGTCCCTATCCACCTCTTCCGACGAAGAAGCTTGTGGTGCGTTGTGCTTCACTCACGACATCCGCGAGGCACCGATGCCCAAAAGATTTAAGTTTACTACGCAGGTCCCAAAGTACGACGGCTCGCTGGAGCCCAAGTCCTGGCTATTAGATTACCTCACGGCAGTAAAATGCCGACGTGGGAACAAGACAACGGCTATGGAGTACCTCAACCTACATCTTGTAGGCGCTGCGCGCAGCTGGCTCGAAGGAAGACCGACAACATGTTACGGATCATGGGATGATCTAACCTACAACTTGCGCAAAAACTTCCAAGCAACATACAAAAGACCCGCGTCTATCGAGGAGCTGTGGACCTGTAACCAGAAGAATGGTGAGTCTACTCGCGAGTACATTCAGCGTTGGACCACGCTCAGGAACACGGCGGCAAACATATCAGAGGAAGTCGCAATCGAAGCTTTCACCAAAGGAGCTCGACGAGCTTCCTTCAGAGAAGAGCTAGGCCGAGCCACACCCAAAACCATCGGGGAGCTGATGGCAATAGCCGACAGATGGGCCAATGGTGAAGACTCCGTGCGCAACAAGAAGGCATCTTCGCCAGCGCCTGAGGACGATCGCGATGGTCGAAAGAAAAAGAGAAAGCACTACGATCACGACGATCGATAAGAACTGGTGGCGGCAGAGTTTACAAGAAATCGTGACAGCGGACCTCGTGGAAATCGCGACTGGAAGCCAAAGCCAGAGGATAAAACTCTCGAGGAGGACCTTGACAGTTATTGCACGCTACATCTATTTACATAAGCGCACAGGGAAGACTAAAGCAACCCACCTCCTCAAGGATTGCCGAAAGTTTTAGGACATCCACGAGGCCTACACGAAGAAAAACAGAGCCGCAGTCAACCAGGGATACCCACAGCTCCCAGGAGGAGGACATCAGGGATTCCACCCGCCGCAACCCCTACCTCCACCAGGACATCAAAACGCGGTGTTGGCGGCGCTACCAGCGCCACCCGCCGCAAACCAGGGAGGCAATGGGTACCCGAACCCAGCAGGACTCCTAGGGATGATACAGAAAGTCTGCCCCTCCCGCGGGGTCTAGAAAACAAAAACACGCCAAGTGGTCATGGCAGTACAAGCTCCACCGTCCACACCGGAATACTTGAAGAAGGCAGATCAGTCGATAACTTTCTCCAAAGATGACCATCACCCTCGGGTATACCGACCAGGACACGCCGCGCTCGTCATTCAGGCACAGATAGGCAACTATGAACTCGCGCGAGTGTTCATGGACGGCATCAGCGGGATCAACATTATTTACGCGGACACACTCCGTAAGATGAACAGGAACCTGGACGGACTCGCAGAGTCAGAAACATCCTTCCACGGGACAGTACCAGGCAAAGCAGTCCGACCACTCGAAACAATCAAGTTGGAGGTGGTGCTCGGAAACCCAAGAAACTACAGCCGAGAATTCCTCGATTTCGAGGTAGTCGAATGGCCCTCACAGTACCACGCCATTCTCGTCCGAACAGCGTTCGCGAGACTCAAGGCAGTATCCCACTATGCCTACCTGAAGCTCAAACTTCCAGGAAATACGGCACCATCACCATAGATGGCGACTTCCAAAAGTCCGATAAGTGCGACATTGTGTTTAATGAGATCGCGAAATATTTCGGGATGCAGGAAGAGCTGGAAGAATTGGCAAAAACCACGGACTACTCCGTGATGCCACTCACCAAAAAGAATGCTCCAGAACTCGAGTTCAGTGCAAACAGCGACACTCGAAAGCACCAAGTGCACCCGATAGAGCCCGCAAAGACGGCGATGGTATCCACCACCCTCTCGCCCGCATAGGAAGGCGCGCTCGTCGAACTCCTCCGTGAGTACTGGGAAATCTTCGCCTGGCAGCCTTCAGACATGCCAGGGATACCGAAGGAGTTCGCCGAGCACTCACTCGAAGTATTCAAAGACGTCAAACCTATCAAGAAAACGACCCGACGGTTCTCCGAGCCAAAGCAGACGGCACTCGGAGAAGAGGTGAATCGAATACTCGCCACAAAATTCATCAGAGAGATAAAAATATCCACCTGCTTAGCAAACCCAGTGCTGGTCCGGAAGAAAAACCCCGACATCCTTCGTGTGTGCATCGACTACACGTCGCTGAACAAACACTTCCCCAAGGATAACTTCCCCTTGCCACGAATCGACCAGATCGTGGACTCCACTGCAGGCTACCAGCGCCTCTCCTTCTTGGACGCCTACTCAGGCTAAAATCGAATCAGGATGAAAAAGGAGGATGAGGAGAAGACATCGTTCATCACACCTCACGGTGTCTACTGCTACACGACAATGCCCTTCGGGCGAAAAACGCAGGCGCAACATATCAGCGTTGCATGCAAAAATGCCTCGCCAAGCTCATTGGCAAGAACGTACAGAAGTACGTTGACGACATCGTCATAAAAAACTCGAGTGGAGGACGCGCTCCTCGAGTACATAAGGGAGACATTCGACGCTCTCAACGCGTACAGGATCAAGATCAACCCGAAAAAATGCGTCTTTGGCGTTCCTGCAGGATAACTTCTCGGGTACTTGGTGTCCACCCGAGGAATCAAAGACAATCCGGAGAAAATTCAAGCAATCTTGACAATGAAGGAGCCAACCAATCTTCGCGGCGTGCAGCAGCTCTCAGGGCGACTAGCCGCTCTGAGCAGATTCATCGCAAGATTTGGCGAGCAAGCATTGCCCTTCTACAAGCTGCTGAAGAAAACAGATAAGTTCAAGCGGACACCCGAAGCAAAAATGGCGTTCATCGATCTGAAGCAAGTACTGCAGAGCAAACGCGTCTTAGCAACGCCACAAGAGAAAGAACCCATGTACATCTACCTAGCCGCAACAAACCAAGTCGTCAGCACGGTTATTGTAGTCGAGCGGCCTGAGGAAGGAAAGGCATACGGCGTTCAGTGGCCAATATATTATATCAGTGAGGTGCTTTCGCCATGCAGACAGCGATACCCTCACTATCAGAAGCTCGCGTATGGCGTGGTTCTCACAGCCCGAAAGCTCAATCATTACTTCCAGGACCATACCGTCACGGTGCTAAACGACGCATCACTCGGTACTATCATAAACAACCCCATGGCATCCGGAAGAATCGCGAAGTGGAGCATCGGGCTAGGTGCCTGAGACATAATATATGCAGGACGCAACCCTGTAAAGTCCCAGGTCGTCGTGGAATTCTTAAGCGAGTGGACAGAGCTGCAAACACCAGGACCACCAGAATACACGATCAACTGGATCATGTATTTTGACGGGTCGAAAAGAAACGAAGGAGCCGGAGCCGGGAACATTCTCATCTCTCCCAGAGGTGATAAGTTGCAGTACATCTTCAGACTGGACTTCCCACCCGATGACCCAGCATCCAACAACGACGCAGAATACGAGGCCCTCCTCCACGGCATGAAAATGGCGATCGCCTGCGGAGCCACCCGATTGATGATATATGGAGACTGAAACCTCATCGTGCAGCTGACGATGAAGGAGTGAGATGCTATCGCGGATAACATGGTCTCCTATCGTGACATGTACAATCTGCTCGAAGGAAGTTTCAAAGGGTGAGAACTGAAGCACATCGCGCGATCAAGCAATGAGGAGGCAAATAAGCTGGCAAACATGGGGTCCACAAACAACCCTATACCACTCGGAATCTACTTCGAAAGAATGATCAAGCGATCAACCAAGGTCAAAAAGCCAGCGGGAACACCCGCAATAGTGGAGATGGACACCAACCCGCAAATTGCTATTATCGAGCTCATCCACAACATTTCAAGGGAAGTTTTTCTGGTCGAGCCAGTCTGGACGCAGAAATACCTCGACTACTTGTCCAACAAACAACTCCGAGCAGACATTTGCGAGGCCCGACAAATAGTACGACGCAGCAAATCCTTTCGGGTGATCAACGGAGAGCTATACAAACAAATCATATCAGGCATATTGTAGAGATGCATAGCACCCGAAGACGGCAAGGAGCTGCTACGATACATACACCAAGGAGACTGCGGGCACCACGCCAGTTAGAAGGCAATCGTAGGCAAGGCTTTCAGGGAAGGATTCTACTGGCTCACGGCAGCTAGAGACGCCAAAGACCTAGTCGACAGATGCAATGCTTGCCAGAGGTTCGCGCCTAAGCCACACGCCCCTGCCACAGAACTCCACATGATCTCTATCGCCTGGCCCTTTGCTAAATTGGGGCTAGATATGGTGGGACCCCTGCGCAAGTCAACACTTGGAAGATACACCCACCTGCTCGTGGCAGTCGACAAGTTCACAAAGTGGATAGAGGCTATGCCAGTCACCTCCGCGCACGTCGAGTGCGCCGTGAGATTCTTCGACTCCATCGTGTGCAGATTTGGCATACCACACAATATCATCACGGATAACGGAAGCAACTTCACAGCCAAGGAAACATAGAAGTTCTTCGAGGAAAAAGGAATCACCCTCAGCTTCACCTCGGTGGCTCACCCGCAAACTAACGGCCCAGTCAAACGATCCAACGGATTAGTTTCGGCTGGCTTAAAGAAGCGGCTACTTGATCGACTGCACGCAGCGGCAGGGCACTGGGCCGAAGAACTACCATCAGTACTCTGGAGCCTACGCACAACACCAAATCGGTCAACAAACTACACGCCATTTTTATGGTATACGGAGCTGAAGCTGTCCTACCCGAAGATGTCAAATTCAGTGCCCCACGAGTCGTCGCATACAGCGAAGAAACCTTAAACAAGGCACTCGCAGAAGACGTGGACGCATTGGACGAGATCCGTGACATTACACTCGCAAGATCCGCAGTCTACCAGCAATGACTGCGCAACTATCACAGTCGCCGTATAAGCCACAGATTTTTCCTGGTAGGAGACCTGGTACTGCGACTCAAACAAAAGGATGGACACAAGATCGAGCCACCATGGGAAGGAACCTTCATAATACATGAAGTTATCCCGAGAGGCGCCTATCGATTGAAGAACCCGAAGACTGGTGGTATCTACTCCAACCCGTGGAATGTTGCGTATCTCCGCAAGTTCTACCCCTAGGGTTATTCTACTCGCAAGAAATAAGGCTGTACCAGCCACTTTGTAGCTCGATCAAACACATGGCTTCTCAGCCATATCAATAAACACATAATTTTTCAACCATAGCTACCGCATTTTCTATCTTACATGCTAAAAACGACAGGTATAACCCCAAACACACGGGGGCTACGCCTAATTAGCATAATCAAATTCCTTCGAGTACTACAAGAACAAGGTACAACAAGGTACACACCTTATAAACACCTTAAATATATCGAGTAAACTATACAAGGTCACAAGGCTTATGCCTTCAAACACCTTACAACAAAGTACAGGATGTTTACATATTACAATTACAACTGACGGCGAGCAGTCGCCTCCGCAAGCAATTGATCGATCTCCTCGGAGGTCAGTCAAACAATCTGCTGCGCTGCAGTATGCACAACCGCATAATGAGGCGAAAGATCAACTGGAGGACCTCTTGAATCAGGAAGCTGCGCCACCGAGCTAAAATTGACCTCAGGATGCCACAGCCAAACGAAGGCAAGGCCTACTTGAGATCCGCTCATAAGTTTCTGGCGTACACACTCCCGAACTTCCCCTACTCGATGGAAAATCCTTAGAAAACCGCTCAAATCTTCTGGAACAACACCCAAGGGATAAAACGCAAGATGCATAGAAGACAGAGCCTCACGACAGGATTCAACGAGGATTTTCGCCTGGCTCGCCCGATACTTCAAGGTAGCCATAACAAAACCTCGGCTGCGGTCAGACCAGAAGTTGTTCGCGTGAGGCTTTGAGCTACCCGACTCATAAGAAATGTGGTTATCCACCCAGTGGGTTTCACAAATTCCGTCAGGCTCAACAACTACAAAATCAGCGGAAAAGTCAAACAGAGAAGGAAGCAAGCAGCGAAGTACTCGGGGGCTCGCAAACATACAAAGCATGCCCTTCACAACAGCCGCCAGCTCTTCCATCACAAACTGCTCATGCTCAGCCGCAAGTCTCCACTTCGATTTGGCAACATCAGCCACACCTCACAGAGCTTTCAGCTTGCGCTCGCCATCTGCAACACGGTCACGGAGTGATGCAAACATGCTGGCAGCAGCAACAAGGGGATCAACCTCCGAAGCAGTCCCACTCGAAGATTCTACGCTGATATCCACTACCTGGAAGAGCAGAAATAAATTTCAGAAACATTACAAGACCCCACTCGAGAATATACCACCCATTCCTTGGGTGCTCGGGGGCTACTCCCATCGGGAGCATACAAAGTAAAGCGCAATAATAAAACGCTGACGCTTTCAGAAAATATTTCGATTACGCAACACAAAGTAGGGAATATATCCCAAGGTTCATTAAATTCGACAAGCACAAGAAAAACAAAAACTATCCTACGGGGCTGCAGAAATGGTGCCACTCGCGGAAGGTTGTCCCTTGCGACCAGCACGAGAGAGCACTCCACAAAGCTTCTTCGCGAGGACTTTAGCAGGAGCGCCAAAAGGACGGAGTCCTACCTTCTTGCCAGTCGAGTCGCGAGGAATGTCCGAGTATACCTTTTCTAGGTCGCCCGAAACTCCATGCGCCAAGGAAAATTGGATTGCCGTCTTGGCCCCGCACTTAGTCTGCGCAAGCGCAAACTTGTGGAGAAGGTCTCCATCGCCCAGGAAGACTTACAGAAGGCCGCCCAGGGTAGGAGGAACCGCCGCGTCCGCAAAAAGGCGCTCGTGGAACTCCGTCAGCACTCGAGTGGCGTCACCTATAAGGGAGCAGATCTTGCTTGCATGTTCTTGGAGCTGGGCGCATGCGTCAGTAAGGGCAGCCACCCGCTGATATCCAGCAAGCTCCAGCCCAATCCAAAGAGCATCTAAGACAAGACAAAATAATCATCAGCGAAGAAGGGCAAACATAATCCGCGGTCGAAGAAAAGGCAAAACACAACTTACCCGCAAGTTTCTGAGCCAACGGGCCAATGAAGTCGACAAGGTCACTGTCGCGCTTTGCACCCGCCTCTTCCAGCTGCTTCAAGGCCCCCTGTGCTCCCGTGGTACTCCCCTCAAGATCGGATGCGCGCTTGCAGGAGGACTCCAACTCCTTACGGGATTATACCAGCTCTGTCTCAAGAGTTTTCGCTCGAGAGACAGCTTCCGCTTTCTCAGACTTCAGGCGGTTAACCTCATCTGCAATGGAAAAAACGGGGTTGGAGCAATGACTAGAATTAATAAGAAATGATGAAGACGACGAAGGTGCACTGCCTTACCTTGAAGGGAGCTGCAGTCCTGGACGAGCCGGTCGCGATCCACCCGAAGGGAAACGCAATCCGCCCCGGGCGAAAGCACTCGACGCCCGAAGGCGGCAAGGGAATCAAGGAGAGCCTGCAAAAACCCAAAGAAAAAAATTCAAGTAAAAAAGAGAGTCATTTGAGCCTACACCCGACTATACACAGTCGAGTGTAGCCTCGGGGGCTACTCCCATCGGGAGCACTGTCGTGCATCTGATAGAATTCAAGAAAAAGAAATGCGGCGGAGAAGATTTCGACTTGAGCCTATGGCCAACTGCAAGCAATTAGCCACGGACTCGGGGGCTACTCCCATCGGGAGCACTGCCGTGCACCCGATAAAATTTCCAAACAAGCAAAGCAAGATAAAAGGAGATGAATGGACTTACTTTGCCCTGAGCAGTGGACAGAGGGTCCGCCGAGCTACCCGAAACCTCCTTACTCGCAGACGATCCACCCGCAGTTGTGGTCGCTTTTGCAAGACTTGGAGATCTTCGGGCAGCCTCAGCAGCTGGAGCTTCATTCACGGTTGCTTCTTTTCTCTTCACAAATGGAATCGAAGAAGCATACCGACCTGGGCTGATAGTCGTGAGACTGCTGTGGAAAGAAAAATCAAAATAAAGAACAAGAACGAAAAGGAGGAATTCGCGACTGAGAGTGGAACATGCAAGACTTACTCGTCCTCATCATCATCATCAAGAACATCCGGGTTCCAAGCGGTAGAAACCTTCGGTGGACGGCCAAGAGGTGGAAGCGCACGGAGGGGAGGCACCAAGAGAGGCTCAATCGCCTTGGTGGACCCGTCACCCAAGGAACTATCCTTTGAAGTGACCTCGTCGTCCTCGTGCTTGTGGCGCTTACGCTGACGGAGTTGGTCGCTACCCGACTCCTCCTCGTCGTCCATATAGTCGTGCTTGGAGCTTGAGTCATCTTCTGCGATGCTAGTCCCGAGAGGGGCTTCGACATTACTCGCTAGAAGATCCGAGGCCTCTTCCGCAGTAATTGGCGGGTAGCATGTCGCCACATTCAAGCTCTACGAAGATAGAGAAGAAAGAAAAGAAAAGATTCTCAATCCACAAAAATTCAGACTAGAAAGAAACAAAAGAAGAACAAGAAGAAACTCACCTCAGCCGGGGAAGGTTTCGAAGCCTCGAATGGCTCGAGAAAACAGGCCGAGTAGGCCTCTCCTTTCTTCAGCTTGGCGATGGCCGCGATCTTTCTCTCGAACTCAGCATTCGAAAGAATATCTTCGCAGGCACGACTCAGGTCCTGGGTGCCCTGGTACTCCCACATGGTGGATGGCCTCTCTTGAAGGGGCTGGATCCTTCATCGAAGAAACACACTCGATAAGTGTATTCCATTCAACGGAGTCCCCAACGCCTTGTCGCGGAATCTCGCCACCTTCGCGGGTAGGGGGGAGACAATTTTGTTGTCTTTAGCGGTGAGCTTATGCAGCCAGGACTTTCTCCGCTTCAGAATGGCGAATGGGTGGAATTCAGGGGCTCCACCCGCGCTGTTGTCGGTGACGTAGAACAATTTCTTCCGCCTCCCTTGCCCCGAGTTGACGTAATACATCTCCATGTGGGGGATGTCCGTTGTCGCCTGGATCTCTAAGCCTCCGGTACGCAGCGGCTCCCCCAGCTTTCTCGCCTGGTCGCGCCTTCTCCCGGAAAATCCGCACCTTGAAGAGGGCCTTCCAGAGGCTCCAGTACGGGCAGATACCCAGGAAGCACTCGCAAAACACGATAAAGCACGATAAGTGCGAATCACGTTTGGAGGCAGGTCGTGCAGCTGTATGCCGTAGACATACAACAGCCCGAGAAGAAAAGGGTGGAGAGGAAGAGACAGACCGCGCGAGACGTGCTCAGAGAAGAACATGCGCTCGTTCGCGTGCGGATTGGTTACCTCTTCTTTCTTGGTCAAGCGCACACGCTTGTCGGCGTCAGGCGGGACCAGTCCTTTCCGTTGCATCTCGGTGATGGTCTTCTTGGTGGTGATGGCGGCGCGCCAATCGCCCGTTCTCATGGGAGGCGGCGCGGAAGTGCCTGCAACCTCCTTCGAGGATGATGCGGCGGCGCTGCGCTTCTTTCCTCCAGCCATTGGAGCTCTCCGGTACTTGCAGAACAGAAGGTGTGCGTGAGGAAGAAGAAGATGAAGAAATGGCCGGGAGATTTACCCATCTCCTAAGGGTTATTATTTATACACAGGCCAGGCTGATCCAAGCCGTGGATTTGGCAACGTGGCACCCATCGGGGCCGCTACGCGTGAAGTGGAAACGAAGAGGCGGTGAACGGTTACTCTGGCACGATCTTTACAGAAGATCATGCGCATTTACAGCGCGTGGCTCGCGGAAAAACCGGATGCGGCCTATCATTTCCGGTCAAAAGCTGACAAGGTGGGCCCGCGTGCTCTGCTTCGCTCCGTCACGTCCCATCGGGAGGAGCAAGAACAGACGGGTGCTCAGTGACATCACTGCATACCTCATCAAAGACGTGAAATCTCGTTCGCATAAGCTCACTAACATGAAAATTCTTTCGTATGGTCATATCAAGACGCCAAATCACTTTCGCATAAGCTCCCTAACACAAAACAAAATTCGTATGGGCATATCAAGATGCGAAATCTCTTTCGCATAAGATCCCTAACACGAAAATTCTTTCGTATGGGTATATCAAGACACGAAATCTCTTTCGCATAGACTTCCTAACACGAAAATTCTTTCGTATGGGCATATCAAGACGCGAAATTTCTTTCGCATTAGCTCTCTGACACGAAATCTCTTTCATATTGGTATATCAAGGTGTGAAATCTCTTTCGCATAAACACCCAGACATGAAATCTCTTTCGTATGAGCAAGACAAAGACAAATTTATCACAACCAAAAAATCTCTTTTGCATAAGTTCAACAAAGAAAAGTGATCCCTTCGCTCGAAGATTCTCAATAAGATAATCAAAGGTAAAATCGCGAGTGTGCGGCCCCCGCTACTCTATCACACGATGTATTTACACATCTCTACTCTGGATCGTTCGGCCGACTAGGCACATCCAGATGATGTAATTCTTTCGAGTACGAAGGTAAGACCCAAAGGTCTCCCTTGTGGGCCTGGAATCGCACTCAAGCTGCGTCCTCCGGTAAAATTCCGTGTCAACAACACGAAGAAAAATCCAAGCGGACGCGCCGGGTACCCCTATAGATTAAGTTCCACTCGGTAAGACCATCACGGCCCAGTCGCAACGATCACCTCACCGGGTTCGAGTCGGAGGTCTCGAGTCTGCGTAGGCCAGAACCGTTTTTGCCCTAGTTGCGATTAATTGGCCCTGAACTTTCGGGAGAGCCAAACGACTGAGCCACACCCTTCTTCGAAAACAGCCAGTACACGGGCACATTTATCACTCGAAACTTGAGTACAGAAGCGCATCGCGCACATGGTACGCACCCTGCAAAATTAAGCGATTGAAACGAACAATCGACGGAAATCAAGAAGAACTTTGAATGTCCACCCGACATATTCTTAATCGAGTAAACACTCGGGGGCTACTGACGTGGTGATGAATCCTGGACCTATCAGGTGAGGCTACGTGTAACACCCGGGGGTTTTCCCCCAAATAGAAATTGTTTATTTTCTTTTTCGCATCATGTCATCATGAATTGCATTGCATCTCATTTGAATACATATAACTTCTTAATAAAATTTTAATCGCAAAAGTTCAATAACTAATTTTGGTGTGACCTCTCTATTATTCCCCAAAACCCTTTCTTTTGTTTTTCTTAAAATAATGAATGAAAGAAAAAAATGTTTTGCGTGGCAGGCCAGCTGAGCCAGGCCAGCCCACCACCGACCGACCTTAAAGGCCAGGACCAAGCCCAACCAGCCTCGTCCTCCTTCCTCTCCGTACGTACACCAGGAGAGCGTGAACCCCTCTCCCGGTCTCCCCTCCTGTCGCTTTCTCCTTCCCACCCGCACCCACCACCTGGCCATGGTCCCCTCCTCCAAGCCATAAAACCCTAGCCCCCTCTTCTTCCTCTCCGCCGCCACCCTCTCTTTCTCCCTCTCTGTTTCTCCTTCTCTATTGTTTCTGTAACTCCACAAAGAACCATAGCACCTCATCCTTGCCCCATCGCCATGGACTACCTCAGGCCGATCTAGCGGCGGGAATGGAGAAGCCGTGGCGAGCACGTCGTCCTCGATGAATAACGGAGGCCGCCGCTGCCCAAATGACCGGAGAGCTTCGAGTTCTTCCCCGTCTACATCCGTCCGTGAGGAGCCTCTTCCTGACGTCCGTCGCTCGTCCCCAAGCCTGACCCTTCGCCACCAAGCTCCTTGAGGTGAGCCGCACCTCTTGGACGTGTTCCCCTACCCTCCCTTTGCTCTGGGTGCTTGCCATCGAGCAGCACGATCTGTTGTGCGTCAGGTCCCCACGGATTCTCGTTCTGTGCCACCGTCCCGTGCAGCACCTGTTGTTGTTCGTCAGTTTCGTCAGAAAAGTGTTTCGCGTGTGGAAAGGATATCTAAACCCGACTCCCAGTTATTTTAACAAATGGTATTTATTCCGGTGGTTTGCGCACTGTCGATCTATCTGGAGGTCCCGAGATCAAATCTCGTCTGCCCCAAGATCTCTTTTCTTTTGTTGGTGTCCGAACCTGTCTAAGTCTGAACTTTGGTTCTTAAAAAATCAGTTAACCTCGTTGGTGTCAATCATATACCGTAAGATTTGTGATTCAGCACAAACTAGTTGCTAGCCCAGTGGAAACCGTCCTGGTCTGTGTCCTGAGAGATCACTGCATCAATTCCCCTCCGAAGTGACATCCTCAGGATTTTGTTTTGATTCTGTCAAGTCCTGGAGCTGAAAGCCTGCACCTGTTTCTGCCTATTTCTGTTCGAAATTCAGTTAACGTGAGATCTCGGGTCTTCTAGTGTCGTGTTCCAGTTGTGTCACACTCACCGAACCAGCCCACTGGCTAGTTTGCAATATCATACCTAGTTTTGCTAATTCCATAACTTGGTCAATTCAAATTCGTTTTGAACAAACAAAATTCGAATCTATTTCAGAGAAATGTGACCTCCTTGAATATCCAACTTGTTCCCTGTTTTAAACCATGTAACATGTGCCAAATATGACATGTTTCTATACCCAACAAAAACTTGTTAAATGCATAACTTTTATTTTATAATTCCAAATCACACAAACTTTATGTCTATTTTTATCAGAAAATTGCATAGAATCTTAATTTGCCGTCCATGCTCATGTCTGCACCTTTTCATCTTGCATTTTAGTAGTGTTATGTATGTGCACCTAAACAACAAACCTGGAATGAGTTGGGTACCTAATTTAAATTGTGCCCTATTCCATTTAATATTGTGTAGATCACCTATATCTTGTTTTCCATGTTAACCAACATTTAATTTGATGGTTAGATAAACAACTTGAACCTTCTAAATTAATTTTTGGGACTCCGGTTCCCCTTAAATTGGTTTAGTTGCATCCCGCATGTCATGCATTCATATCTTGATTATGCTGGATCATTTGCCATAGTAGTAAGTGTTGCATCTTTGGCTTCTTTTAGTGTTTTGCTCCTTCGCGGATAGGACGTTGAGATGATGTGAGCAAAGACAAGTTCTGCTACCTCTACAAGCTGGATTCCTGGCAAGCTTTACTCACTTGCTACCTATGGCTGCCGTTCCTCACTTGTTACCGATATTTTCCGTTGTCTTTATTCTAGCCTTATGATTCGATTCTTGTGTCTCGATCCTATCATATGTTTATCTTGCAGCCATCATATAGCACCATCTCCCACCTCCTATGACATGTTTGTTTTCTTGTTGGCCTTGCGAGTCGTAGCGCATGGTTAGCTTCTTTGGCGAGTTTGGTTCTTTGTCACCTGACTAGTATGATAGGTTGTTTCAACTTAATTAAATTGATCTTAACGCTTGGGGGTAATAATAAAATTTGAACTCGAGTTAAGCCACCGGTGGGAGGCCCCTCGAGGCTTTTGGTCCCTCTGGTGTCACCTTAGGAAAATGTTCTTGTCCGCTGATCCAAGAATGAGCGCACTAACCACTCGCGGGAGGTGTGTATGGGAACCCCCTTTGACTTAGTACTAGATCCTCTGATGGTCTTGGGAGGCACAACTAGTTCGAGTGTTCCATTTGCTCATACGCATATACACATTGCATTGATGATGAGAGGTTATGAGATTGGGGGTCATACAGGTGCGGTACGTGCGAGCGGACATTTCCTACTTGGTTTCATCCGTCTTGCAATAGTCGAAAACTTTTGAGCCGCTACAGAGTTTACGGCCGAACTCTTAACGCGGGTCAACTCAGATGGGTGGCTTCCCAGGACTTGAAAGTGGTGATAGGAACGGTCATGTCGAGATATCCTGCCTTTGTGGCTATGGATTGATTGAGCGTGTATGGCTACATTGGTGCATCCCTGCAGGGTTAAATCTTTTCGAGAAGGCGTGTCGTCCGCGCTTATGTGACGTTCTTAGAGAAAGTGTTGGCTTACAAGAGTCAGACAACTTACACCTAATGATATTTGTTAACCTGTGCGATAACAATGATTACTATTTCAACATGTGTGAGTTTTTCCTCGGTTACCTCCTGGCATTGGTTGTTGGGGAGTAAATCCTGGATGGGTTTGCTTTGGTGAGTAGTTGTAGTTGGTTTTGTCGCGCTTTCTTATCCCTTTCTAATAGACGAGAGTTGTAGCGTGTCTCTGTAGAATGCTTAGTGCTGCCCGCTGCCGCTTCATTACAACAACTCCTTCCTTTGTACCCAAAGTATTTGTATCTTGTGATGATTGGTTGCACTGATATCTTGTGAGTATTGCTTTCCGCCTGCAGGTACCTTCAAGTACTGACCCCATGATTCGGGGTTGTATTCACAATACAGTCAGCAGGTTTGAAGTTTGACGACGTTAGCTTGGGAATCCCTCCGACTTGGCCTGGGCAGGGATTGGACGCCATCGGTTATCTTCAGGACTCTTAGTCCAATTTGTGTCTTTTCTGTAGTCGGATAATATTTCGTCTTCCGCTGTTATTTGGATCTTTGTATTGTATCAGTTGTATTCTTGACTCGTTTGAGTCTTCTTGTATATATCTCTTCTGTTGTTGTTGCGGATTATTCGTGAACTGTTGAAATGGTATCAGAAATGACAACTCGGGATCAGATATTATGTGGATTCTGGCGGGAACGCTGAAATCCCCATAGTACCCGATCCAGGGGCGTCACACTACCCGGTCCAAGGCCCAACACCTAAGCCCAGAGGGAGGTGCCACCTACAGTTCTAGAAGGCCCAATTGAAGCCCACCCGCAAAGTCTTGCGGGTCAAGAAGGAAACATTAAACCGACCTAGAGCTAGGGTTTGTACCCCCCCCCCCCCCCGGGTACGGTTTGAGACTTGCCACATATATAAGGCCAGGAGAACCACCGAGAGGGGAATCCAAGCAATTTCGCACCACCAAAGCCTTGAGCTCGAGATCATACTCTCGACTCGAGCACCCTTTCCCAATTGTAACCGATCTATTAATAATACAGATCGACAAGAGCAGGAGTAACGGTTTTACCTCTACGAGGGACCCGAACCTGGGTAAATCATGTCCCCCTGTTAGCCGACGATCGTCACCAGCGCCTACACGTTCTCTTAATCGAAACCGTACCGGTTCATCCGAGGGACTTGTTGAGATGACTATTCGACACCGGATTCCAAGCATCGGTGCTCCCTCCATTTTAAAATGCGCAAAAAATATTTTTAGAGGTCAAAAGTATTGCTGAAAAAGAAAATCTGTTACATAGCCAAATGTTATATCCTACAATCATATAAATTCGTAACATAAAATTATTCAAATTATAGGCTACATTAAAACAAAACAAAAAATATGATACAGTTTGGAGATTTGAAAATATGATACGCAAATCCACAATTTTGTCCTTTTTTGCAGCTGAGTATAAAGTAACTGAAATTGATTTTTTTACATTAGTGGGATACACCATTGGCCAAACCCGAATTTTATTTTAATTCGATGTCATCTAGCCTTTTTCATTCATTATAAGATCTTATGTATAAACATAGAATGTTTTGCTCCCGGGCTCTCATGCTCGTGATCAAATAAAAAAGAATAAAATATTAAAACATTTTAGAATTTCTAAAAACAATTGGTGATGAATATATATACAAAAATTAATATACATGTCAATTTTCATGATGAAATGACATTTGTGCTGCTAGCTACACGCGAAAAAAATCAGTGCTTTTAAAAATTACTCCCTCAGTTCCGTATTAACCGTCTTAGATTTGTCAAAATATATATGTATCAATACACAAATATACGTCTAGATACATACATATTTTGGCAAGACCATGACAATTAATTCGAGACGAGGAGGGAGTATTTTAAAAATTCCATTTTGGTCACTAATTTGTCTTTTCTGCACAAAACAATAAAAATTTCATATCCTCGCGAAATTTGGCATGCATTTATAACACGCATGTATATTCATCAACAAAAGTTTCAAAATTTGTTGCAATGATTTACTACTCCCTCCGTTTCAAATTAAGTATCACAAAGATGGACAAAAATAGATGTATCTAGACATAATTTAGTATTCCCTTCGTCTGGAATTAAATGTCGCGAGGGTAATTATGCAAAAAGCACCATCAGTTTTATCCGACACAAGCCGAGCTCCCATTCCCCTCCATCGCCGATTGCCACTTCCAGTCCGCCCTCCTCGCGTCCGCCGACCGCCTGCCTGTCCCTGTCACCACCACGCCATCACCCGCGCTCGCCGGGCCGCGCCACCGCCTCCCTCCTCCCGGTGCACTCCCCCGCTGGCGCCGCATCCACATCCACGAATCATGGCGCCGCACGTGGCCCATCGGCAAAGGTCGATCCGTTTTGCCGCTCCTGCTATAACTTGGCGGCTCCTTCGGCTGCTGCGAGTTAGGAGCGTGTAGTAACTTGGCGGTTCCTTCGGCTGCTGCGAGTTAGGAGCGTGTAGTAACTTGGCGGTTCCCTACAGAGCTCTACGTACACCTCCTCCGGATTGACGAGGAGTCCCAGGACAGAGCAGTTTGTGACAAATCGACATTCACGGCCTCAGCCGGAGCGGAAAGAAGCCGACAACACGGGCGCTCTACGGTCGATTTGTCAGCATGAGGGATCAGAGGAATGCGACGGAACTTCGGGGGAGCCATGGCTGGGCTCGGGGTCGTCGTCCGAGAGATGGCTGCTGGGATGTCCAATCTCACTGCATCATCGGATACCACCTTGCGCAGCTTCAACATCGTCCGCACAAGGTTGGAATTTTCTGCATATATGAGGAAATGTACTCAAATCTTACAATTTTTGGCATAGATGAGGAAATATATTCAGATACATCAATTGTCTATAATTCAGCAGTGCAATGCTTGTTTGTTGGCAGTGTGTTTGCTGAACAAGGGCTTGCTAGTTGCTACTGAAATTGTGTGTTCAGATTCAACCATCGGTTCTTAGTAGATGCAGTACTGGTTGTTTATAACTTGTTCGTAATGACATATGCTCTTAGGACTGTCAGTGCACATGGTTATGTGATTAGAAGCATCTACTCCTAGTTGGACTTATGTGTTTCAGTGGAATATTTCTCTGTTTATTAGAGATTTTAGGTTGAATTGTGGGAGTCGTTTATTGTTTCTCTTTTCATTAGAGCTTTTAGGCTGATTAAGTGTACTGATAATTTAGTGGTAAAGTACTCCGGGTTAATTTACGGCTTAAATAGAGTATGGTTTTCTTTATGCACATGGCCTTGCATATTTAGGATTAAATTTGTGGGCAGTGACACTAATTACTTCTTGTGCCTTGTGCGTGTTCAATTACCACTACTACAGATTTGCTTATAGCAGCATATCATACCACAGGCGAACACGAAAACCGATGCGCCTGGGCTAATTAGCGCAGGCGAACATGTAAACGGTGCGCCTAGGGTAATCCTGTTACCCCAGGCGAACCAAACTCAGCAGCGTCTGGGGTAAAGTGTGGCAGGGCCACCACCGCCGCCCCCTGGTACTCTTCCTTTACCCCAGGCGAATAGCATACCGGTTCGTCTGCAGTATAACAAATACCCCAGGCGAACTTGGGCAGAAGCGCCTCGGGTAAAAAGTGACTAGGGTAGCTCCCGTTAGCGCAGGCGCACGACATCTCTGTTCGCCTGGGATAAAGAAACGCCTGGGGTAGCACCCCTTAGCGCAGCCGCATTCCATGCCATATTCGCCTGGGGTAATCTTTGTCCTCAATAAGTGCGGCCAGCCACCCACCACCACCCCTATCCACCCCACTCACTCACTCACTAGTCCAAACTCGACCCATTAGTGCTCCTAGCTCAATCCCCCACACCCCTCCACCATTTTTAGCTAATTTAACCAATCATGTTTGTTATATTTTAGGTATGCTACCCCACTTTCCCTCTTCCAAATCTCTCCACTAGATCTACTAACCGGACACTAGATCTCACCACAAATGCACCACTAGCTACTTCTAGATCTATCACTCTCTTATCGGTCGTCTCTCCGTGATCTTCGACGTCGTCATCGCGTCTATATATTTTGCATTGTGTGTCATCTTAATAGGTGTGTGGGATTGGTCGGTGGATGAGAATTCGTTCTCTTTTTCATTTTATCGTGTTCCATGAGGATGAGTTGCCAATGTTTTGCCGAAATGTTGATTCATTTCCTTTTCGGCAAATTTCTGGCGCTCCGCGTTACACCTTTTGTAGGAAGGTCATGCCGAAATTATCCGTGAAAACCGATCTAGTTAATGAAACCTCTCTCTCTTGCATTTTGTAGCAATGGTCATTGCGATGAGAACAAGCGTGGTGCATAGGTACGTGCGACGCGTGACGGCCGAGATGCATCGAAACAACCGCACCGAGATAGAGTGTCCGTGTCGGAAATGCAAGCTGGGGTCTTTGTTCAAACCAGATTCTGGTAATGTGGAGAAGCACCTGCTCAGGTATAGTTTCATGGAGGGCCACACTAAGTGGATGGATGATGATGAAGACGATGATCACGTCGAGACCAATTGGGCGGCGACATGTGAAGATGATCAGGAGGAGTCTGAACATGGCAATGGAGAGGACGAAGAGGTTGTCGACGGAGACGACTATAATGAAGAAGAAGGGAGTCATGGTGATCAACAACATGAGGACGAGGACATGAACACTCCGCTAACTTCAGTCGTGCGGGACCCTCATGTTCAAGATCTTCTTCTCAAGAACACGTCGACCGACGCCAGACGTAAATCTAAGATCATGCAACTAGAGATAGACTCTGCATCTCCGTTGTATGACGCAAGTCGCGGGGCAGAGGAGTCACGCTTGAGAGTAGCTCTGGATCTTCTAGAGATGAAGGCAAAACACGGATGGACCGACACAAGCATGGACGATCTTCTGCGATACCTGAAGACGCACTTACCTGAAGGGAACACATGTGCTACGGCCGAGGAGGCGGTAAAACAAAGCGGCACTCCCATCTGCTTGAGGCCGAAGAAGAATCGGAAGAAGCTGGTAGCCAAGAAGAAGAAAGGTGGTGCCTCCTCTAGTAGCCAGCCAACGGTCTCCCGAGTCCTGGACCGTTTGCCGCCCGCCGTCCCATGGAGGAAGGTGCATGAGATAGGTCAGTCGATGCTGCCGCCAGAGGTTGTCGCTGTCATGGGTGGTGACATGAGGACCATCCACGACGGGATTTTGTTCAAAGAGAATGAACTTCTACGTGAGAAACATCCCTCCTACCCGCTATACGTGGTCAAGGTGCCCCGATCCGTGGGCTTTGTGGATTCAAATCCCGCAGAGGTGTTCTTCATCAGATACGAAGACATATTCAGGGTCTTCCACTTGGGAAAGCTCGACCGAAGCATTGTCCGCCTGGTATCGCTCAGCATGGCGCACGATATGGTCATGTAGAATACCCCGCACATCGCTATTATGGACCCCTACTACATGAATGAGGACTACTTGCGGTCACATGCGGACCGGGTTCTTATCACGACTTACATAACGGGGTTTTTGATAGATAACAAGGATAAGAACGCCATTCTCATGCCATACTTTCCCAAGTAAGTAGTCCTCTCCGCTTCACGTCGTTACATTCTTTCTAGAATCTCCTTAGTATTCTGATTGATGATATTGATGGCTTGTTCGAAATGTTCTGTGCAGAAACGGAGGATGCGTACTCATCGTCATGGAACCGCGTTGGTCGCAATGCACTTATCTCGATGCGGATAGGGCGGTGCAGAAGGACTACACCGACATAAGAGTTGTTCTTAATAGTGCCCTCAACGGCTTCGCCGCCGATTTAGGCAAGCCCCTAAAAAGGAGAAAATAGTCTGAGGCGCCTACGTGTGCACCCACGTAACAAGCTTCCCCTGCCTCAAGCAATCGGAGCAAGAATCTGAGTTGGAAGCTTGGTATGTCATCTTTCAGATGAGGGAGTACTTAAAGGATGCCCAACAGGCCCAGCTACCAAGTCATCTCCGAGAGCTGACCACAAAAATGGCCAACACCCCGATGAATATGTGCGGGCTGAGTTCCGTCGCATCCAGCGTAGGATCTGCACGATACTCTCGTCGGATGTCATCACTCGGGGTGGCTTGTTCTTCCACGGCCACGCACCACCGAGCAACCGTGACATAGAAGCACACCTACGAGAGTAACGTGACACCCGGACATTCAACACGCTAGAAGGCGTTCGTCCGTTCCCGCCGAGACTATAGGATAGACAAAATGTTAGTATACACTTGCATCATATAACTTTTAGTCCTTTATTTGTCGTGTTTTATTCGTAAACCTTGATGCTTCTATTTTTTTGATAGTTATTTGCGGTCTATTATCACTTTCGATGCTAAACTCATATTTTTGTCCTATGCACAGATGACATGGTATGTTGTGTATGTCGGTAGGGTTCCCGGAGTCTACGACGACTGGGACCAATGCCGGAGACAGGTGCACGGTTTCAGCGGCAACAACTACAAGGGGTACAAGACCATGGTGGAGGCGGAAGCTCGATACACCACTTACCTAGCGAGAGAGAAGATGGAGAAGACGAGGGCCCGGATGACCACCTTTGCCATCGCCGTGCTTATACTCCTTGTACTCCTAGTGTTGATGCTACTTGTTGTTTTGCTTGTCTAGATAACTAACTATCGATTTGTTTGAACTATGTGTACTCCTCTAGTGTTTGAACTATGCTTGTAACTAAACTATCGCTTCGAGACTATTTGGTGATGATCGAGACTATTGTTCGAGACTACGTGTTGATGATCGAGAATATTTCTGTTATTTTGCTGTCATTTTCATATTTATTTCTGTCAATTTGCTGTAGTTCTGTTATTTTCGTTTCTTTTATTTTTTTGACACAAAAAAACCATACCCCAGGCGAATAAGAAATCATACCCTAGGCGAATCTGTACCCCAGGCGCACAGTGCATGTTCGCCTCAGGTAAAAGGCTTACCCCAGGCGCACAGGGCCTGTTCGCCTGGGGTATGTCAACTTACCCCAGGCGCATTTTGAAGTTCGCCTGCGGTAAATCATTACCGCTGGCGATGTGGTCCCAGACGAACCAATATTCGCCTGCGGTAGCATAATTTGGTTCGCCTGCGGTAGCCTTTTCCCTAGTAGTGTACTCCTTGTGCAACTTGATGATTATATTTGCAAGTTTGCTTGCCTATATAGAGTATTTGCAAGTTTGCAAGTCTGAACCTGTATGGACTATTTGTGCCTCTGTCATTGCTTATTTTTATGTGTACAAATCTAGTGAACTTTGCTTTTAAGCAGCATTTTTTCATCTCAATGTACCATCAGTTGTAATGCTGATGCTAGAATGGAGTTGCTGCATACGTGGGGTATTTGGTTGTGTATTAATAGTTTTAAGGAGTCATGAATTTTGGTGCAGCTATGTGAATGTGTGCTAGGCATGGACTTGCAGTGTTTTAGTTTTCGCTTGTCAAGTACTCAGACTACTGCATAAAAGTGTTTCATAGTGCAAATTAGTTTGGGCATGAACCTTGCACTCCATTCCCATGTTATCTGCTGTTGTTTCTGTTAAGTGATGGCCAACATTGTCCAGATTGCTTTGTTATCAGCTCCCTATTATTCAAGACTGTACAACCCTTTGTATGAACTCAAGTGGCTTGTTCCTATCCCTGGTGTTTCTAGCTAGTGGAAGGGAAGTAACATAAGAGTGGAGTAGTATGAGTGCAACACATGTTCTTTCTCCCGTATGTTACATGCTCGAGTATCCTTATATAAGGAAGACATCAGTCTTAAGTACACGTATAGAAACAAAGTCCTAATCAAAGTAGACCTATCCTAGTAGGCATGGACTTCAATTTGCTACCAAAGTTTTAGTAAATCAAGTACACGGCACGACTCTGAAAATATACTCCATGACAACAACAGTCCATCAACAAGTGTAGATCATCATAAGATATCAGGCAATCTATTTTAGGACTGACAGTACATCTATTTTAGGAGCAGGAGTGGAAATAATAAGAAAGAACATCGGCTAACGGCGAGCAAGTGCTTGAGATGGTCTGCCAAGTGCTTCCATTGTCCTGCTAAACACAACCTTTGTAGGGACGCACGTGACCAACATAATTTCTCCTTGAAGGTTACTGTCGCTTGCAGGGTGATGTTTCTCTTCTTGCTTGGAGGGTGATGTCGTTGCTTGGAGATCGTTGTTATTGCTTCTTCGAGATTGTTCTTTCCCTTTCTCGGGTTGGTGGGTGTTGCTGCTCTTCTTTACCTTTCTTGGCTTGGATGGTGTTGCTTCTTTTCTTTCTTCTCTCTGCTTGGAGGCTCGCGGGGAGCTGCTTCTATAAGGGCAATGGTTTCAGCAAGTAATTCAGCTAGAATAGGTAGAGCGAGTCCGTGCCTTTCTTCTGGCAGCATTTGATCCTTCATGTGAGGGAGGTCGTAGTCAATTCCTACTTTTCTCTTCATGACCTCAATCATACACGTGTGCAGTGTTAGAAAGCTTTTATCCAGGGCGTCGACATCATATTCCAGAAATTCTTGCTCTACACCCTCTATCAACTCTCATATATCTTTCGGTGCTCTTGTATATGTGTTTGACTGAAGGGGTCGGAATACGCTAAGGTCGAGAACGTTCATGCCAAGATAGTTTGGAGGTTGATGAAGGAAATATGCCCGAGAGGCAATAATAAAGTGTTTATTATGTTATTCCTTGTTTATGATAGATGTTTATTCCTCATGCTATAATTATATTAACTGGAAACGTTAATACATGTGTGATTAACAAACAAACCAACGTTCCTAGTGAAGCCTCCCTTTTAACTAGCTCGTTGATTAACAGATGATCAAGGTTTCCTTATCATAGACATTGGATGTTGTTAATAACGAGGTCATGTCATTAGGAGAATGACGTGATGAACTTAGACCCTAACTAAGTATAACAATACGATCAAGTCATTTAGTTTTGTTGTTATGTCTTACATTCGGAGTAACATTGTTCCTTAGACCATGAGATCATGTTAATCACTAATACCGAAAGAATACTTTGATGACATCAAACGTCACACCGTAACAGGGTGACTAGAAAGGTGGCATTAGATATTCGGAAAGTGTTAATTGAAGCTCATGGATCAAGAATGGGATTTGTCCATCCAATATGACGGATAGATATACTCAAGGCCCTCTCGGTGATATCACATCGACACCTCTTGCAAGCACGTGATATGATCACAAGGATGTTATATCACGGGAACGAGAAAAAGAGTACTTGTCGGATAACGACATCGAACAAGGTATGGTGGATACCGATGATCGGATCTCGGACAAGTAAAATATCGCGAGACAAAGGGAAATCGTTACGATGTTGAAAGGTTCACACGATCACGAGAGTCATCGTTGAATATATAGGAGTCATCACGGATCTCCAGATCCTGCAGCTGATTATTGATGGAGAGGAGTCTCGATCATGTCTATAATATTCTCGAACCGTAGGGTGACAAACTTAAGGTTCGATGAAGCGTTAGAGAGGATACGGAATACCGAAGAATATTTTGGGCAGCTCCGAAATTGTTTCGGGGAAAATTGAAATAGTTCAAGGGTTTTTTTGTCGAATGGTTGTTAATAGAATTAACAAATGATTCGAGATGCTACATGCAAATGTTTGTTAATGGAATTAACAAATATAAATAAAGAAATAAATTTTTTATTATTTATTTATTAAAGAAAAACCTTAGGATTTTCTAAGTGGAAAATTAAGGAAAAGGTGGGGGCACCCCATGTCTGGCCGCACCCTCCTCTTGGGCTGCCTTCCCCTCCCCTATAAAAGGAGGTTGAGAGCTCCTCTTTTCCACACACTTGCCCACTTCCTTTTCCCTCCACCCTCTGCTCCATTCCATGGTCTCCGGCTTGGCGAAGCCCTGACCGTGGGATTCTTCACCACCACGACGCCGTCGTGCTGCTGGAATTCCGGGGGATCCTCTACTTCCGCTACCCGATGGATCGAGGGAACGGAAGTCTTGATCGAGCTGAACATGTGACCGATTACGGAGGCACCGCCGGATTGCGGTGCACTTCTTCTCGCTCGGGATCAGCGTGAGTACGACTACGCCAACAACGAGATCTTATCTCGTACCACTTTGAGTCTTCGAGGGTATGTTATCTCAAGACTCTCTTTCTCCATGTTGCCTTTCATCTCATAGATTAGATCTTGTCCATTTGGGTTTATCGCGCGTAGATTTTTTTTGCTTTCTATGCAACGTACCCTTCAGTGGTATCAGAGCCCTATCTATGCATAGATGATTTGTACGGGTATAACACATAGGAGTATGTGGGCGTTGATGATCATGTTTTTGCCTCTTTGAGTATTTTATGATCTTAGTGGCATAGTAGGATGAACCTGCCATAGACTAAGTTTACGTGTACTATGTACGCGAGAATTGTCTCACTTGTGACTAAGGGGGTGTCCGTTTCTCCTACTATAGTTAAGATCTAATCTACCAAGGGTTGTTAAAAATATGTTTTATCAACGTTGTGGTTCTTTTACGTAGGTATGAACGGTTCTATTCTCGTAAGCCCAAGCCACGTAAAATATGCAAAAATAAATTAGAGGCGTCTAGCTTGTTTTTGCAGGGCATGTGATGTGATATGGTCAATGTTATAAACGTTATGTATGAGATGATATCTTTTGTAAATTATTGACATACCGGCTGGAGCCATATGGTTGTCTTATTTTTATGGCCTGCGTGCTGTATATCATATCCATGTGATATGTTGTAATGGACAATCAAGATGGAGGTGCCACAAACCTTGGTGCCACGCCGGTGGAATGATGGAGATCATACCATGATGCATAAGATGGAGATCAAGTGCAAGAAGGACCATATCATATCATATTATCCATGCATGTGATGTTTATCCTTTTATGCATCTTATTTTGCTTAGATCGCGACGGTGGCATTATAAGATGATCCGTATCACTTAATATCAAGATAATAATGTGTTCTTCCTTAAGTATGCATCGTTAAGAAAGTTCGTCGTTTCGAGACACCACGTGATGATCGGGTGTGATAGACTCAACGTTCGCATATAGCGGGTATTTTCAAGCCTAGCATGTACAGACATGGCGTTTAAACACACGCAATACTACGGTTCTACTTGGCGATCCTAGCATGTACAGACATGGCCTCGGAACACGTAAACGAAAGATAAAACATGAGTCATATGGATGATATGATGAACATGTTGATGTTCGCCTTTGCAACTACACCGTCTCACGTGATGATCGGTTTCGGTGTAGTGAATTTGGTTCGTGTAATCACTAAAGATGATTAAGAGGGATGTTGTTTTTGAGTGGGAGTTCATGGGATAATTTTAGAATTAACTTGAACTTAATTTATCATAAACATAGTCTAAATAGTCTTTGCAAATATGTTGTAGATCATGGCACCACCTACCTTCAATTTCAATATGTTCATGGAGAGAGAAAAACTAGCGAACAATGGGAGCAACTTTACCAACTGGGCACTTAACCTGAGGATTCTTCTCACCGCTTGCAAGAAGCTCTATGTGCTTGATGCACCGCTAGGTGACCAGACGCTGATGATGCTTCTGATGAAGATAAAAATGTTTATCTGACTCAACAAGAAGACCACAATATAGTTCATTGCGGCATCCTCTATGGATTAGAGACAAAGCTGCAAAAACATTTCGAGAACAGCACTGCATATGCTACAATGGGAGAATTGAAAATGATTTTCGATACCCATGCCGCAGTTGAGAGTTATGACGCTTCAGAAAAGTTCTTTAGATGCATGATGGAAGAGAACAGCTCCGTAAGTGAGCACGTACTCAAGATGTCTGCGTATGCTGATAAACTCATAGCCTTGGGAATAACGATTCCCATTGAGCTAGGGATACATCGTGTACTCCAATCTCTGCCACCTAGTTACAAGAACTTCGTGATGAACTAGAATATGCAAGGCATGAAGAAGTCTCTTCCTGAGCTTCTCTCGATGCTAAAAACGGCTGAAGTGGAGATCAAGAACGAACATCAAGTGTTGATGATCAATAAGACCACTAGTTTCAAGAACGGCAAGCCAAGGGTAAACTTCAAGAAGGGTGGCAAATCTGTTGCTGCTCCTGAGAAGAAAACCAAGTATGGCCCTAAGCCTGAGACTGAGTGCTTTTATTGCAAGGGTACTGGCCACTGGAAGCGCAATTGCCCCAAATATCTGGCAGATAAGAAGGCCGGCAAAGTGAACAAAGGTATATATGATGTATAACTTACTAATACTCGCATTAGCACCTGGGTATTTGATACTGGTTTGGTTGCTCACATATGTAGCTCGAAACAGGAGCTGCAGAATAAGCGACCACTGGCAAAGGATGTGGTGACGATGCGCGTCGGCAATGGATCAAGAGTTGATGTGATCGCCGTCGGGACGCTGTGTCTACGTCTACCATCGGGATTAGTTATAAACCTCAATAATTGTTATTTGGTGTCTGCATTAAGCATGAATATCGTTTCTGGATCTTGCTTAATGCGGAATGGTTATTCCTTTAAGTCTGAGAACAATGGTTGTTCGATTTATATGAATAATATCTTTTATGGTCATGCACCTAAGGAGAATGGTTTATTTCTTTTGAATCTTGATAGTATTGATACACATATTCATAATGTGAATGCCAAAAGAATTAAGTTAAATGATGATATTGCTACTTACATGTGGCATTGCCGCTTAGGTCATATTGGTGTTAAACGCATGAAGAAGCTCAATTCTGATGGACTCTTAGAATCACTTGATTATGAATCATTTGAAACATGTGAACCATGCCTTATGGGCAAGATGACTAGAACCCCGTTTTCTGGAACCATGGAACGGGCGACAGACTTACTGGAAATCATACATACTGATGTGTGTGCGGACCAATGAGTGTATCGACGCGCGGTGGATATCGTTATTTTGTCACTTTCACAGATGATTTGAGTAGATATGAGTATATTTACTTAATGAAACACAAATCTGATACATTTGAAAAGTTCAAGGAATTTCAGTGTGAAGTTGAAAATCATCGTAACAGAAAGATTAAATTTCTACGATCTGATCGTCGAGGTGAATATCTAAGTAACGAGTTTGGCATGCATATGAAACAATGTGGAATAGTTTCACAATCACACCTGCCGGAACACCACAGCGTAATGGTCTTTCCGAACGTCGTAATCGTACTTTATTGGATATGGTTCGATCTATGATGTCTCTTACAGATTTGCCACTATCGTTTTGGGGTTATGCGCTAGAGACCGCTGCATTCACTTTAAATAGGGCACAATCTAAATCCGTTGAAACGACACAGTATGAATTATGGTTTGGAAACAAACCTAAGCTGTCATTTCTAAAAGTTTGGGATGCGATGTTTATGTGAAGAAGCTTCAACCTGATAAACTCGAACCCAAAGCGGAAAAATGCGTCTTCATAGGATACCCTAAAGAAACAATAGGGTACACCTTCTATCACAGATCCAAAGGCAAATTTTTTGTTGCTAAGAATGGATCCTTTTTGGAGAAAGAGTTTCTCTCGAAAGATGTGAATATTAGGAAGGTAGAACTCGACAAGGTTATTGAACCTTCTCTTCTTGGAATGGCGAGTAGCACAGCGCCAGAAGTTGTTCCGATGCCGACCCCGTCAATTGAAGAGAGAGCTAATGATCAAGATCATGAATTTCCAGAAGAGGAATCTACCGCACCTCGCAGGTCAAATAGGGAACGTACAGCTCCTGAACTGTACGGAGATCCCGTATTAAACTTCATGGTAGATGGAGGTGATGACCCTGCGACGTATGATGAAGCGATGATGAGCCCAGATTCCAACAAATGGCTTGAAGCCATGAAATCCGAAATAGGATCCATGTACGAAAACCAAGTTTGGACTTTGGTGGACTTACCCAATGAACGCAAGGCCGTTGAGAACAAATGGATCTTTAAAAAGAAAACTGACGCTGATGGTAATGTGACCGTCTATAAAGCTCGACTAGTCGCAAAAGGTTTCCGACAAATTCAAGGACTATGATGAGACTTTCTCGACCGTCTATGATGAGACTTTCTCACCAGTAGCCATGCTTAAGTCAGTTAGGATTATATTAGCAGTTGCTGCATTTTTCGATTATGAAATCTGGCAGATGGATGTCAAAACGGTGTTCCTTCATGGTGACATTGAGGAAGAGTTGTATATGATGCAACCCAAAGGTTTTGTTGATCCTAAGGATGCTGAAAAGGTGTGTAAGCTTCAACGTTCCATTTATGGACTGAAGCAAGCATCCCGGAGTTGGAACCTCCGTTTTGATAAGGTGATCAAAGGGTTTGGATTTGTCCAAATATACGGAGAAGCTTGTATTTACAAGAAAGTGAGTGGGAGCTCTGTAGCATTTCTAGTACTATATGTGCATGACATATTGTTGATTGGAAATAATATATAACTTTTAAAAAGCGTAAAAGGTTATTTGAACAGTAGTTTTTCGATGAAAGACCTCGGTGAAGCAGTCTATATATTAGGCATCAAAATCTACAGGGATAGATAAAGACGCTTAATTGGACTTTAGCAAAGTACATACCTTGACAAGATTCTGAAGAAGTTCAGAATGGAAGATAGTAGGAAGGGGTTGTTACCTATGTTGCAAGGCAAAACATTGAGTAAGAATCAATGTCCAGCTACAGCAGAAGATAAAGGATGAATAAGACTCGCTATGCTTCAGCCATAGGTTCTATCATGTATGCTATGCTATGTACAAGACCAGATGTGGCACACGCTATTAGTTTGACTAGTAGGTACCAATCTGATCCAGGTTTGGAACACTGGACGGCGGTCAAGAATATCTTTAAGTACTTGAGAAGAACTAAGGATATGTTTATCATATATGGCGGTGAAGAAGAGATCATCGCAAGATGTTACGTCGATGCTAGCTTCAACACTGATCCGGATGACTCTAAGTCTCAGTCCGGGTATGTATTTGTTATGAATGGAGGAGCAGTAAGCTGGAGGAGTTCCAAGCAATCCGTGGTGGCGAGATCATCAACAGAAGCAGAATATGTTCAGGCAACACAGGAGGCAGTTTGGATGAAGGAGTTCATATCCGAACTAGGCGTCGTTCCGAGTGCGTTGGATCCAATGGTTATCCATTGTGACAACAATGGTGCTATAGCCAATGCTAGGGAGCCAAGGTCTCACAAGAATTCCAAGCATATCAAGCGTCGTTTTCACTCCATCCGTGAACATGTCGCAGATGGGGATGCGAGGATGTGCAAAGTACATACGGATCTGAATGTGGCAGATCCGTTGACTAAACCTCTCTCAAGGGAAAAACATGATCAACACAAGAACTCAATGGGTGTTAGATTCATCACTATGTAATATGGATTATTGCCCCTAGTGCAAGTGGGAGACTGGAGTCTCTATGACAAAGGGCCAAATGCCAATTTTTCCATTGAAAGTTACTTTCCCATCATCACCATATCTGGGCCTCGCCCCAGCGGCTAGGAACATCACCTTTCCGATGCTTTGCCTGTTTCTGGCACGCAAGGGTCGAGGCTCTTCGGGTGGGAGGTAGTGATGGGGGGATAGTAACCCGGTAGGCCCACTTCAAGATATAATCCGGCCCGAGGTGCGCTGAGTGATATCCGGTTTGGGGTAAAGAGATTACTGGAAGGCCCAAAGGCTTGTAAGATTTGTAACCCGGATTGTGGGTTGCGGTAAGGGAAGTTGGGGATTGTATGTGGAGTTTGAGTAGGACTCAAGATGTGCCTTGGAGGGCAAGTTAGGGGTGTACGGGTGCTTTATAAACCGGCCCCTAGGTTTAGTTTGCCAGAGTTTCAAGTCATAGTTGTAACACCTGTTATCGAGTATCCAGCCTAATTCATATTGAGATCCGGCGAGTTGTTTTCCGGTTCTTAGATTGCTTTCCGCCATGTCTTCTTTCGAGCTAAACCCTCTCCCGAATACCTGTGTCGACTTGCCCCAAGATCAGTTACCCCCGGTAACATCTGCCGTGATTATCCCACGACAGTTGGCGCCCACCGTGGGGCCTGCATCCAAAGGTGTTTACATCACGGGAGAAGCTCGGAAGGGCATGAAGAACCTCATCGTCGGAGAAATCTACGTCAACAGCAAAGGAGAGAAGATGGTAGACGATTCTGGCTGGGGGCCAGAGTCGGAGCACCTCGAATCCGGATCCGCGGTGTCAATTGGCCAAATCAGTATCTTCATCGGTATGGTACGTACGCTCAATTTAAAAGGACAATATCATGTGCATGTTACAGGGACTTCCAACAGGGACAAAAAGGTGTTAAAACAGACAGAGAATTCAGCTTCCTCGGCCACTCCGGGGTACTTGAGATGGGCAGAGCAAGAGGTAACATGGAGCAGAAGGGATCATCCGGAAGGAATAGAGCACCCCGGAACCCTGGCGTTAGTAGTCTCGCCACAAGTCAATGGTTATGAATTGAGAAAGGTATTGATGGACGGAGGAAGCAGCATCAACATCCTATATTGGGAAACCTTCTTGCGCATGAACCTCAAAGAATCTCAGCTACAGAAAAGTTCGACGGTTTTTCACGGAATCGTGCCGGGTCATTCGGCGCGCCCCGAAGGAAAAATTACATTGGAAGTAGCCTTCGGAGAGTCGGTAGATAACTATCGGGTAGAATGGCTCACGTTTGAGGTGGTCCGGTTGCACAGTCCTTACCACGCGTTGTTCGGAAGACCAGCTTATGCTAAATTCATGGCTAGGCCGTGCTATGTATATTTGCAGTTAAAATCCCAGGCCCCAAGCAGACCATCACTATCCATGGAAACCGGGATGTAGCAGCAGAGTGTGAGGAGGGAGATTCGGTGATGGCCGAGCAAGCCTGCAGAAAGGAAGAACTTAAATATTACCGGTCTCAGGTGGATCCGGAAGATGGCACGGCATTGAGAAGACCAGATTCTGAGGACGAAAGAGTAAAATTTAAGGCGGCTCAAGACACCAAGAAAGTAGATTTTGTGGAAGGAGACCCCACCAAGCAGTTCACTATAGGGTCCAATTTGGGAGACGCGCAAGAAAGGCCCTAGTGGAGTTCATACGCTCAAATGCGGATGTGTTTGCCTGGACACCCAGCGACATGCCGGGTATCCCCACCGAGTTGGCAGAGCACAGTTGCATGTGGATCCCAGGGCCAGGCCTGTGAAGCAAGGTTTGAGAAAAATGAACGAGGAAAGGAGAAGAGCCATTGGTGAGGAATCGCACGACTATTAACCGCAGGCTTTATCATGGAAGTATTTCACCCGGACTGGTTAGCGAATCCGGTTCTAGTGATGAAAAAGACAAATGAATGGAGGATGTGCATCGATTTCACGAGCCTCAACAAGCATTGCCCAAAGGATCCGTTCGCGCTGCCAAGGATAGACCAAATCATAGACGCGGTAGCCGGAAGCGATTTGCTATGTTTCTTGGACGCATATTCGGGGTACCACCAAATTAAACTCAAGAGGGAGGATTGGGAAAAAACGTCATTTATAACCCCTTTTGGGCCTTCTGCTACAAAACCATGACGTTTGGATTGAAAAATGCGGGCGCAACTTACCAGCGGTGTATCCAGAAGTGCTTCGAGGATCAAATTGGGCGTAACGTGCACGCGTATGTGGATGATGTGGTTATTAAGACCCGGAAGGCAGAGACGTTTATCGATGATTTAAAAGAAACATTTAAAAACTTGAGGAGGTATCAGATGAAGCTTAACCCAACGAAATGTGTATTCGGAGTTCCTGCCGGGAAGTTACTTGGCTTTATAGTCTCCGAGAGAGGAATTGAGGCAAACCCGGATAAAATCAAGGCCATTCAGAATTTGAAGAAACCGGAAAATTTGAAGCACGTTCAAAATCTCACGGGCTGCGTGGCAGCCCTGAGCCGGTTCATATCCAGGCTTGGAGAAAAGGCAATACCCTTGTACCGGCTTTTGCGAAAGTCAGATAAGTTCGTATGGGATCAGGAGGCAGATGAGGCGTTTGAAGCACTAAAGAAGCAGTTATCTGAAGCGCCAGTACTAGCGGCGCCGGGTCCTAAAGAGCCTATGTTATTGTACGTGGCAGCCGGTCCCCGGGCCGTCAGCGCAGTAGTTGTCGTGGAACGCAAAGAAGATGGGAAAGGTTACCCGGTCCAGAGGCCGGTTTACTATGTCAGCGAGGTGTTATCGGAAGCGAAGCAGCGTTACCCGCATTGGCAAAAATTGGTGTTTGGGGTCTTTATGGCCAGCCGGAAGTTGAAGCCGTATTTCCAAGAACATCCCATAACAGTAGTTAGTTCAATACCAATGTCGGATATCATCAGAAACTCGGATGCAACGGGCAGAATAGCCAAATGGGCAATAGAGATGGGAGATTATCATATCAGCTACGAGCCCAGATCGGCAATCAAGTCCCAGGCCTTGGTTGATTTCGTTAACGACTGGACGCACACTGGAATGGTTACCGCAGTTCCAAGTTCCGAGTCATGGACCATGCACTTCGATGGATCAAAGCAGTACGAGGGGTCAGGAGACGGAGTGGTGCTGACATCGCCAAAGGGGGATAAACTAAGTTACGCGCTGCATATTCACTTTGATTGCTCAAACAACGTGGCCGAGTATGAGGCTCTGTTGCATGGCTTGAAGGTAGCCAAGGAGATGAACATTAGAAGGATACGATGCTTCGGAGATTCGGATCTCGTGGTGCAGCAGGTATCAGGAACCTGGGACAGAAAGGACGCCACTATGGCAGCGTACCGCAGGAGGTTGATAGGGTTGCCGGGGTGTTTTTCCGGGTATGAAGTGGAGCACATAGACAGAAGAAAAAACGAGGCGGCGGACGCACTCGCCAGACTCGGCTCGCGCAGGGAGCCGGTTCCACCTAATGTTTTCTTGGACGAGTTGTGGCGACCGTCAGTTAAATCCGAGTCTGAAGAAGAATTAGCAAATCGAGACCCGGACGCGGAGCTCGTAGCTACAATACGTGACGTCCCCGAGTGGACAGAGCCATATCTGGCATACTTATCACGGGGCGATCTACCAGAACAGGAGGTACTAGCAAGACAAATCGTGAGGCGGGCAAAAGGATATGCTATTATCAATGGAGAGTTGTACAAGAGAAGTGCGGCAGGAGTCTTTTTGCGCTGTGTGACACCAGAAGAAGGCCGACAGATCCTTAAGGAGATCCATGAAGGTGATTGCGGGCATCATGCGTCCACAAGGTCCCTTGTGGCCAAGGCCTATCGACATGGGTTCTTCTGGCTCACAGCTCTAGCAGACGCGGAACGGATAGTAGCAAGGTGACGGATGTCAAAGGTACGCTCGCCAAACTCATGTGCCGGCTATGGAGTTACGGACCATCCCATTAACTTGGCCATTCGCTGTTTGGGGTATGGACATGGTTGGCCCCTTCCATATGTCACCTTGCAAGAAAACGCACCTTTTAGTGGCTGTTGATAAGTTTACCAAATGGGTGGAGGTTATGCCGGTCACCAATTGCGAAGCGGTCACAGCAGTCAAGTTCCTGAAAAGAATTATATACCGGTTCGGATACCCCCACAGCATAATTACCGACAATGGAACCAACATGTCCCTTGGAGAGATGGAAAAATTTTGTGGCAGCAATGGAATCAGGCTGGATGTAGCATCAGTGGCACATCCGCAAGCCAACGGGCAAGTGGAGAGGGCGAACCAAGAGCTACTTCGTGGATTGAAGCCAAGACTGAGGGTTCCTTGTATCAGGGCCGCTGGGGCATGGGTTGAAGAACTTCCTTCCGTGGTCTGGGGTATTAACACTACACCTAACCGATCCACCCAGATGACACCTTTCTTCATGGTCTACGGCGCAGAAGCGGTATTACCGAGTGACATCATTCATGATTCACCAAGAGTGACAGCTTATGTGGAAGTAGAGAACGAGAAAACCCGGCAAGACGCCGTGGATATGTTAGAAGAACAAAGGGAACAAGCCTTGGAAAGATCAGCCATATCAGCAGGACTTGCGAAGATATCATAGCCGGCGGGTGAAAAGCCGGGTCTTCCAGGAGGGGGACTTGGTCCTGCGCTTGGTTCAGACAAACGAGGGAAAGCACAAACTATCGCCACCATGGGAAGGACCTTTCATCGTAAGCCGGAGTCTGCATAATGGGTCATATTACTTGATAGATGCAAGAGAAGAATCGGCCACGATCAACGATACTGCTCGCACTACTGCACCTATGCAAGAGAGAGATAGACCATGGAACGTGGCTCAGCTGCGTCCGTACTATACTTAGCAGAAAACGATGTAACAGGCAGCAGGTTTCAGACGCACTCTTTTCCTATCCGGGCACCCTTGGGGACTGGATGGGTTTTTAATGAGGCGGCTTGCTGACCTAATTTTCTCATATCAAATAAAAGGAGGTTATCAGGAAAAGAGGCAATTGTCATTTATACGGTGTACATATTTAGGTCTTGAGGGCTGGTTGCTCCTATAAGCACAGCTGCAAACTCAAAAAAGACCCGGCCTTGATGCCAATGAGTTATAGGGGCCGTCACTTGAAAAAACGAGTGCGGCTACAATCCTATAACCGGACAAAGAAGTCCAAATTTCTCGGCTATTCTTACTTAAGCTCGATGTGACTCGCAACAAAGTGGCATGATTCGTTCGCTTACGATTAATGTCGGTCATGAGACCCAAACGGGACTTGCTTGGCCCCGTTTCGTATTGATGTAACAACATGGTATCCACGCGGAAGCCGGCTTATAGTACAAGGTAGTTGAAAGGGTCATCTAAACCACAAGTTATGCAGAGTATAAGGCTAGTAGCCGGAAACTCAACAACTATCAAGCATAACTTCAAACGTCATAAAGAGCTGTCCTGAAGTCTCGGGCATTCAGCGACAGACAATTCTTATCCCTTGAAAAGAAACAATTACGTGTCCCAGACGTGGAAACCCGGGCTGGGGGACTTGGGAGCTCTGAAGAAGAAACAGCGTAATCCAGCCGATAAAATTCCAACAAGCCATGCATCCGGGTCTGGGGGGCTTAGGGATCCGGGTGAAAGCCCATTTCCCAGATGTCAACGAAACCCGGAGGTCGGGTCTCGCCAAGGAAAGCATATAAAAAAAAAGGGGGAGGTAAAAGGTACAAGGTATCAAGAATAAAGTAAGTGGGTATCAAGAACAAGCGGGTGCAAAGACACATTAATCAAAAGCCCAAAGGGGCGCAAAGTGCATCGGGAGTATAAGCAAAAATATTACAAAAACCCTAAAGTATCAAAAGAGCACAGGCGCTCCGTTTAAAACAAGTGATAAAGCTGTTTTGACGACGCTTTTCCAACTAATGCATATGGAATGACAGGCGATATTCATTACTTCAAGCTGCAGGATCCATCTTGGCCTTGCCCTTGTTGCCGCTGGTGGCGGCGACGCCACTCGGATTAGTAGCAGTTCCGGGTTGCGAAGCCGCAAGAGCAGAGTCGGCATCGGCCTTCTTGGCAGCTTCGTCCCTTATCTTGAGTGCCTCCTCCCTCCAGCGGGCAAGCATGTCAAACGGGGGGCGGTTCGCCTTGACAACCTTGTCATTTAGCATCATAAGCAGGGAGAATCTCATCAATCTCTAAGCTGTCAGCGATAACACTAGCCGGATGACGGACTTCTTTCTGAATAGCCTTGAAGTCCTTTGGCAAAAACTTGGACCCATCCAAGTTGAACTCTGGAAATCCGCCCATAAGTTTGGCCAGCTCTAGCTTGGGAGCGTAGGCTTTAGCCAAGGCGAGCCCCCGGGTTACCCCAAATCGGCAGGAGGACCGTTTCCAGTGCCAAATCCACTCGGGGATCGTGGAGCAGAATTCCAGTAACCTCTTCATGTTGTCTGGCTTGACATCCGGCAGTCGCAACTCATCAAGTATCCAGCTAACTCCGCCGCAAAGTTGGCGAAGAGTATTTTTGATGGTTTTTAGCTTAGCAGCGTCATCTTCTTCGGGGCAGCATCACTTGGGCCTGCTAAGAGGTAAAAGAAGCAAAGATAATAAGTAAGCAAGCACAGTGGTTCATATCAAAGAAATCCGGGTCATAGAAAAGGTGAAATTTAAAATCTTACCGGTCGCAGTGCGAAAAACGTCGGCAATTTGCACGGAAAGTGTTGTCAGTTTGTCCTTAGCCTTGTGAGCCCTCTTCTTGTACCTTTTCGTCATTTTTTGGCACCTGCGAGCTTCAGTCTCCGCAGCTTCACGAAGGGCCGTTTCTTTTTCAATACGCTTGGTGGACTTGGCCAGTTTCTTCTCCAACTGCGAAACATAGTCCTGTAAGGAAGCGTGAAGAGGGATTAGCCAGAAACATTATACAAAAGTTCCAAGCAAGTTACTTAGTAATTTACTCGGAACTTGGGGACTATGTGTGGAAACAATTGGTATTACTCGGGATTACCTCGTGCTTGGTTATTAAGGCGTCCAGTATGTTTTCTTCATCACCCTTCAAGGTATGGAGGGCATCTAGCATCTGCGCAAAGGTCATGTCTTCAGGGCGAAGTCGAGAAGGGCCGGAAGATTGGTCTTCCTGTTGAAGGGTTGCTCCGGGTCTGGGGGTCGAAACCCGGACTGTTTGAGTGTCCGGGTTAGGAGAACCCGACTTGGTCTCCAAAATGATATCTTCATCCACCTCCTCAGAGGGCTGGGGTGATGCAGTTTTTGGTGGAGGTGGGTCCTTAAAAGGGTCTTCTTTGTTTCCGTCCTCGGCCTCGTCCTCAACCTCAATGTCCATGTTATTACTCGGCTTCTCCTCCCCCTGCCTTTCTGCTTCAGGAATATCCGGGTCACTCAGCGTAACTGTGGCGCTGAAAGGAGAAAAGGAGACATTGGTTAGTGGAATGTTTGGAAAAAAGAAAGATAACAAGTACGAGGGAATGTAAGCAAAAGTAGTTTACCCGGTGTTCACAGCATAGTCCGGGGAAGCTCGCAGCTGGAGGCGGATGACGTTGGTAAAAGCACTGGTTGCGGTACGCGAAATTGCCCGGCGAGTGGATGCTAGGAGATGGATGACGTTGAGGAGATTGGGAAGGTTGAGCTGGAGGTGCTGGCTCGACGAGCGGGAGAGGTGGAGATACCCGGGTTAAGGGGATCATCCCGGAGAACTCCGGGTCACCCTACGTTTAGTCGGGAGAGGGTCCTTCAAGAAGGATGAATGTGATAATTGCACATTAAGTTCACGCATAGTGGCAAAGGAGTAAGGCGCACAAGACATGGAAGAGAAGGGAACCTTTTCAACTACCCCTCTGGCTTTCCTTTTGTTTCCAACTAGGGGTTCTTGGTCAGACTCAGTGGCTTCCGGGTCATTTTCTTCTTCCTCCTCTTCGTCCTCTGACCCTGAAAGCCGAATAAGTATCAGATGAGAAAGGATGAGTGGTAAGAAAGGTGACACATATGAAAGACAGATGTAAAGGTCATGAAAGAATACCTTCGTCGTCATCAATGGACTCGTTTTCTTTTCGGGGTCTTGGGAAGGAGGAGAGTTCTCGACCTTCCAGAAGGGATCGTCAGCCTGTGAATAGGTAAATACAGGTAGTGATTAGAGACTATAGCGGGTAAAAGTGCTGAAACAAGAAAAAGGGGGTCAGATCTTACTACTGGAGCGGGATTCTCCCGAGTAAACGGGGTAACCCGGTAGCGTTCTTTATAACATCTAGCCTCTCCATCAGAAAACCCTTGATGGTCTTGTTGGTGTTGCCAGCAGGGAAGTTCTTGGTGGAGTAGCGGAGGGAGTCCGTGATGTGACCCGAGTACTCGTGTAGCAACTTCGAACGGATGGAGTTGGGTTGAACCCGGAAATCTATCCAAGTCTTTATTAGATTAAGCCCAAGGAGGCCATGGGCTGATAGGGCTGCTAGTTTGGCCAAAAGGGGCTGAATGGCTTCCCTATCAGGCTCGGGTGCGAAAGCGCTAAAAGACTCGGAGGGTTCGAGGAGGCTCTCCGAGTAACCCGGCAATTTCCTCTCACCATCTGGAGAAGTGTCATGGCAATAGAAGAAGGATAGTTGCCAGTTGTTGACGTGGGAATTCAAGTTAAGAGGTGGCATTAGTGAGTGCTTGCGGCGCTGGATGGATACCCCGCCACAGGTAAGAAGAGCTCCGTCATTGCTCTCGCGACATAGCTCGCATTGAAATAACTCAATAAAAAGATCCAGGGTGTGGGATGCATAAGTAAGATTCGGACAAGACTATGAAGTGGGTAATGTTCAACATAGAGTTAGGCCCTATGTCGAACACCCGGAGGCCGTAGTGGCTTAGGATTTCCCGGAAGAAAGGGTGACCGGAGGACGGAATCCCCGGGTCACGTGCTCGGTAAAACAGATTACCTCATTCCCGGCAGGAGTAGGACGGGTCTCATCGTCAGGAGCTCTCCAATGTATCTCCTTCTGAGAGGGAAGAATTCCTAATTCGGCCATTCCTTCCAGCTTGGCTTTCGTCGCTGAAGACCGACCCCAGTTGGCAGAAGTGGTTTGAGGGGTCTTGGTCGAAGCCGGGTGCCTTCCCTGTCTTTTCGGAGCCATGGAGTTAACCTGCAAGGGACAAGAGATGTAGGGAGTAAAGATTCGGAATATCAGATTATCCGAGCTTGGGAATATCGAGGCAACGTGAAGGCTAAAATAATACCCGGATAATGTGCTACGATGTTAAGTGTGGAGGATTTTCCGGGTTATAGATGAGGTTGAGTAAATTGTTAATTACTTACGTATGGAGGTGGGTTGGGCGAACATGGATGGTTGCCCATACTTTTATTGCGAAGAAATAGCTGGAAAAAGAAGGTTTCTCGGATGTTAATGGGACAAGCGGAAAAAACAAGGTGGAACAGATCTAGGTCGAAAAGCTTGCGAGCAATCTTATATAAAGTTGGTGATTGAAAGAGGTGCGGGGATGAATTGCGACTGTGCATCAGGTGCTTAAAGGGGCTGAGGGCTACCGAAGCGGCTTGATTTGACGATGCCGGAAAGGTAGTCTACGGGTTGATCCAGATCCGATCCAAGTCAAATTAAAAGGATTGCAAGGTTCAATTGGACGATTGAGAGAGGCTTACCGAAGAGATTGATGCCTGAAATGAGGGAGATGCGAGGTGCGGCTTGAGTATTGTTCCCCCGCCCTCGATGAGAGAAACGAAGATGCGACGACAATGCGCGATGGCGGCGCGGGATGGCTCGAGGTCGAGTGCGGCCGGCGATGGTCTTATCCGTTGTAGTGTGCGTAAGCTCCGGCGGCGGAAGCTGCGAGGGAGCGAGGAAAAAGAGTATGACGAGGTGAGGTGAAAGGCTTAGGGTTGCCTTCGGTTGATATTTATAAGGAAGGTGGGGGGCACACCCCCGCGACTGGAAAGCCGGAAGTTACGGGACGGTAATTATCCGCGCGGATTTGGTGGTGCGCGCGCCCGGAATGGAGTAAGATGTTCCGTTGGCGGAGGAAGTGTAACCTACCCCGGGATATCTGGCACCGGTATCGTGAGTAGGATCTTGGCATTTTGGGGTTCAGATTTGGAAAGGCGTGTTAAGCATTCAGGGGGGAATTGAGTCATCATATGGCCGTCATGGAACTGCGCCTAGCCATCTATCGAAGCAATTTAACTCGGTCCCCGTGAACTTGGGTGTTTCGTATCTTTTTCAGGGAATAGCGAGCGCTTCAAGGATGAATCTGTGAAACCCGCGCTATCCTGGGGACTACTGATGGGGGGATAGTAACCCGGTAGGCCCACTTCAAGATATAATCCGGCCCGAGGTGCGCTGAGTGATATCCGGTTTGGGGTAAAGAGATTACTGGAAGGCCCAAAGGCTTGTAAGATTTGTAACCCGGATTGTGGGTTGCGGTAAGGGAAGTTAGGGATTGTATGTGGAGTTTGAGTAGGACTCAAGATGTGCCTTGGAGGGCAAGTTAGGGGTGTACGGGTGCTTTATAAACCGGCCCCTAGGTTTAGTTTGCCAGAGTTTCAAGTCATAGTTGTAACACCTGTTATCGAGTATCCAGCCTAATTCATATTGAGATCCGGCGAGTTGTTTTCCGGTTCTTAGATTGCTTTCCGCCATGTCTTCTTTCGAGCTAAACCCTCTCCCGAATACCTGTGTCGACTTGCCCCAAGATCAGTTACCCCCGGTAACATCTGCCGTGATTATCCCACGACAGGTAGGATGTGTTCTTCACCTTTGTCATATCGAACCACTTCTCGTCGAGGTGGATGATTTTGTTCATCTTCTGGAACATAAGACTGTTCATATCAACAAAAGATACACCAAATTTAGTCTACCAATCTTGTTAGTTTCTGACATCACCGCTTCAAGGTGCTAGTGTACCAAACCACCTCTCCAAAAAGGAACCTTGCGTGCAAGGTTGAGTGGGAAACACCCAAAGACCTTGATAGAGCTCGTATTGTTTCCCTCTTGTTCAATGGCTCTGTCGCTATCCTCTCGAGTTCTAGATCTTTCTTTTTACGGCCAACTCGACCATTCCTTTTGCTTGAGACATCAACTTCTTCACCTTGATCAATTTGTTTATTTGCTTCCTCCCAAATTCTTTCTACTATTCGTAAAGTTGTGTTCAATAAGCTTGCAACTATCATCTTGTCCTCAGACACGACTTGTCCATCTCTGCTCCTGATTACTGCCAAAGCAAAGCAGACGCCATATCTTTGCTCATTTGATAGATTTACTTTTTTTTGTTGAATGCTCAACATCTGCATGATTTTCTTCTTGATCAATCGCATCTTCATCTTGATTATCCTACCCGATAGCAACTTCCTCTTGAGCATCCAAACCGATACCAACTTCCTCTTAAGCATCCAAATCAGCATCTTCTTGAGCAATCTCGAAAGCATCATCTTATTGAGCAATCTCGAAAGCAGCGTCTTCTTGAGGAAGCTCGTTCAAATCGAGAGCTTCTTGAGGAAGCTCATTCAAATCGAGAGCTGCAACTTCTTGAGCAATCTCGAGAGCAGCATCTTCTTGAGAAATCTCGACAGAGACTTTTGGAAATCTCGAAAGCAGCATCTTCTTGAGCAAGCTCGTTCAAATCGAGAGCTTATCGAGGAAGCTCATTCAAATCGAGAGCTGCAACTTCTTGAGCAATCTCGAGAGAAACATCTTCTACTTCTCGAAGGAACTCCGCCTTGTAGGTGCTATGTAGGTCATTGCACATTCCTATAGAAGAGCAAGATTGGGGTCATGACATTGTTTCTTTCTAGAACAAGAAAACACCAGCTGAATCAAGCATAGCTTACCGTGTACCGAAGGTTCAGAGAAGATGTCCTTTTGATGCATCCTATTATATTTCCACATATGTAATGCTTTATGGGGTAGTTTCTTCCTCTTGGAAAGCAGATTACAGAGCTTCTTGTCATCAATTGTTTTCTCATGTAGCTGTGCAAAGGAAAAATTAAAGTATATTGACATGATATATTTGTCTTTGTAGGTAAGGCCCAGCTGAAACTTTGTAGAGCACTATTCGATCATCAAATTTCAGCATCGTATTTCTCATTGGTATCAACAAGAGGAGCTTATTTTTCAGACTCCAAAGGAGTTTTTTCTGTTCTTAGTTTCTCTTCTAACTCTGCAGATAGGGAAGTAAGAACATCATATTAAAATTGATGTACACCAGCAAAAAACATTTCTAGATCTGAATTTAAAAAATTCACCGTGAAATATAGCTTGACCAATGTTTCTTAAGAGTTGATATTTTAGAAGGCAACAATTCAGGATAATATGTCACTGAGTACAAGTTATGCAGGGTCCTGGTCCTACATACTGTTTTTAGAAGCACTAAAACCAGAGGATGTGCGACACAAAACTTGCTTCCCACATGTGGCTGCTTCTTGTGCTGAAACTAAAACTACAATGCCATTCCTAGTATAATTTTCAGAAGACTGCCCTTTTGGCTTTGGCAGCTGGACAAACGTTCCAAAACACTCAAGTAACTTTAGTAGTGAAAAATCCAGCATGATGTTACATTCTCAAGTGAACTGTGAACCTAGTTATGGAATACAGTAGATTGTATTATGCCTGGCAGCTACTTAGGTTTGTCGATGGACTTTTTTCTTTTCTTATATTCCTGCTATTTCAGACCAATTATTCTTATTAAGTGTGATTTTTGTGGTGTTGTATGTTTTAGCATGCAACAATTCTGATAATAATTACGCGATGCTAACACTAGATGAGTGGACAACCAGGTTACACCCAGCTGAACGTGCTGGATTTGCTCCTGGGATGTAGCTGTTGAGTTTGATGGTAAACCAGTGGGAAGCATCAAAGAGGTAACTAATCTAACCCTATGTTCTGCGACTTTCTTAAATTTGTATAACTTGCAATTTTCTCCTGTGTTTTGTGACTTTCTTAAATTTGTATAACTTGCAATTTGAACCAAAGATTTTTAAACTGAACATTGACACATTGCACATTGTTCCAGTTTCAGTAAATTAGAGTAGAAACTGAATTTAAACTGAACACTGAGTATTGAACATTGTATTAGAGTCTTGAATCTTGATGAGACTCAATCCTGCACAATTTTATTTGTAAATGTACACATCAAGTAATTCAGGTTCCTGATTTAATTACAGAGCAATTATACACTCAAACTGGATTGTTCATGACAGACGAATGCCATATGTACCTCACAGGGAGGAGGAGGCATGGGAGATCCAGGGCGCAGCAGCAGGAAGAGGAAGAAGCGGGAGAGTTTTTTCTTCACGAGCTCCACAAAGGGAAGAAGCAGCGGCACACGCTCTAGCGCAGGGGACACTTGACTGGCAGCGCCGCCGATTTTTGGTCATCGGAGGAGCTCCGACAAGCTCCAGCGGCGGGCGAGCGAGGGACCACGTGGACAAGGAAAATCAGCAACCAATCGAGAGGGACAAGGTGGTCTATAGGACCATAAGATCACCCTGAAGATTCTGGAGGGCTCGGGGAAGCCTGAGGAGACGCGACGACGTCGAGCTCGCGTGAGGGAGCCGTGCCCGGCTAGTAGGAGATGGCCGCGATTGCCTTGATCCGCGGCTTTCCGACAAGCGGGGCTCGAGGAGGGCGTAGCTATAGCTAAGGCGGAAACTCAAGGTATGCTCGGACTGGAAAATGGAAGATCGAGATGGCCTAACGGCGTCGAGCTCGAGCGGCGGCCGGAGTTTGAGGAGAAGACCTCGATTCCAGACTTGATCCACAAAGTACGGCAAGGGAGAAGATGCAGGCGACTTCCGGAAGCGGAGAAGTAGCAGGATCAGGCCGGCGGCGACAGGAGCTCCCACCGGCCTGGAGGCTGGCCGCCGGCAGGATCTTCCACGCCCACCCGCGGCAGGATCTTCCGCCGGCAAAAGGCGTTTCTGTACAATTTAATAGATGTAGGTGGTTTTATGTAAAAGTCGCTGTAGTTCAAAATTTCAATCCCTCTCGACATTTAATTCCGGACGGAGGGAGTATTAGATACCTCCACTTTTATCTAGCTTTGTGACAATTAATTCGAGACGGAAGTATTTATTCGATTTTTTTTATTCGAGCAGAGCATGTGAGGCCCGGAGCCATTTTGAATTTCCACGAACAAAGTCATATTTTGTTATCTAGTCCTTTGCAGACTAGGCATTGGACATTGGTTCAGCTGGTCCATAGCATGTGTTTCTTCTCGTGTTGGTGTTACGGTGTGAGTCGGATTCGGACGACGTAACCGTGTCGGATCCAACTAGGTCGGATATGCGGCGTATATATGCCTGAGCAAGGATGCCAGGCAGCGAGCGTGTCTCGTTTCTGCAGATCCCATGGCGCCTTGTCCTAGGAGCAACGGCAACGCGGGCGAGGTCGCCGAGAGGCTCCTTCGGCTTTCAGAGCGCTTCCTGGCAGGCGACCTTGCCGGAGCGCAACGGGCGGCCAGGGAGGCCCAGGCGCGCTGCCGGACGCCGCTGCCCGGCCTGGCCCACGCTCTCGCCGCATACGAGGTCCACGCCGCCGCAGCTTCCTTCTCCCGCGCCAGCGGCAGGAACTGGTACGCCGTCCTCAGCGTCGGCGCCCGGACGTCGCTGCCGAGTGGATGCGTCACGCACGAGGACATCAAGCGGCGGTACCGCCGGCTCTGCCTCGCCCTGCACCCGGACAAGAACCACTCCGCCGCCGCCGACGGCGCGTTCAAGCTGCTCCAGGAGGCCTGGAAGGCGCTCTCGGCTCGCCACCCGCCGGCTCCCACGTCCGACGCCAAACCGCGTTCCGTCCCGACGCCTACCGCTGCCGCCTCAAGACCGGGTAAGCACGCTCGCCAGACACCGCAGCCGCAGGGCTCCTCGCCAAGGGAGACCGAGAGGCGGAGAGGCGGCGCTGGCGACACGTTTTGCAGCAGGAGTAAGCCTCGGCCGCCGCCGCAGCGCGTGTTCCGGAGTGTCCTCTGCGGCCACTGCGGCCGGGAATTCCGCGCGGCCGAGGACGCCGACGAGGAAAAGTACTGCGTGCCATGCCGCGCGCGGCCAAGGGAGGACCCGAGGTGGCCTCCTTCTCCACCTCCGGCCGGCGCGGACACGCACACGCCCCACCCCCCGGCGCCGGCGCGGAGGGGATGCAGGAGGTTCCCGTGCCCGGCGCGGTGCGCGCACTGCGGGGCCGGGTACGCGTCGACGGTGTCGGTGGGAATGTGGCACCTCCACTGCGCGGCCTGCCACAGGTACGCCAAGGTCCATGTCCGCAGCCCCTCCAACGCCGAAACCTGGTGAATCTGCTGCTTTCCAGGGAGTGACGGTTTGGATCTCCGGCATTGCTGCACTAATTTTCCTCTGACATTTCAGGATCAATGGTCTTAACTTAACTCTGTTCTTTTCATATATATATAGCCAGCCATTTTGTTGTTATCGTTTTTCTCAGGGAGGGAGGCTGCGTTCCTTCGTGCGTGTGAAGTTCTTGATCGAGGTCACGTGCGTGCACAATGTGTGAAATATATATACATGTAAGAGGTTAATATTTGGTCTCTCTCTTAGTCTGGAATACTCCACGCATGTAAAAAACCAAATTGACTGATACTTGCTTGCCGTTGTTGATCTAGGGGAAGGTACATTGAGGATGATAGCTCGACACGTGGTGTTCTTTTTTCGCAAATTCCAGGCCTTTCTACTCTGCTTGTCCATCTGTCTTCTATTCACGTGTTAATTCGCTCAATTGTTGCCCCCAATGGAAAGATGGATGGAACGACTTGATGCTGAAACAGGTTCACCACCACTCTCTTCTGGGACCAGAATGGTACGTATATTTGAGACGGAGAGAATACATGGAGCTAGAATTCCGACGACACATCTGCTACTCGATGATGCCTTCTAGTTATCATAGCTTGTTTCCTTTGCAGTGTGCATTGTGAGCTTTGTTCACAAAGCGGATTTTCCACTCGCCCGTTTGCCAGCGGCACTATCACACCCGTAGATCTGTGTAGAAAGTCCACCTGTCAAAGTCTGAGACGGTTTTGCATTTGATCCCTAACAAAATGACAAATGTAATCCGCAGTTCAGCACCCATAAAGCAACTCACAGCCAGAAAAAATCCTATCCACTCCCATCCGTTCCGCCGCCACCCTTGCCCTCTTCTCACCTCTCCTCGCACCTCACGTCTGCATCCCCTGATCAAAGCATGCCGGCCAGCGATCTGGTGCTCCCCGGCCGCATCCGACCTCGACCGCCTACCTCTTCCCGGCCACGGCGGTGAAGAAGAAGGTGCGGCTGGGGATGCCGCCCATCAAGGAAGACAGGTGGTCGCCTTCTACTCGCATCGCCACGAGCTCTAGCCCGGAGCACCTGCGTCGCCTCTCCCCGGACAGGCCGGTGAAGAAGGAGGTGTGGGTCGGGGCGCCGCCTACCGAGGAAGCCGCGCCCTCCCCTCCAACTCACCACAATGACCTCCATTCTGGAACACCAGCCTCACCGAGGAAGCTGCTGCAGGGGTCGCCGCCCACCGAGGAAGCCACGTCGTCGTCGCCATGACCAGGAAGCTCTGCCCGCTCTGTGTGGCGCGGCCTGGAGCGGAGTGAGGGGAGAGACGGTGGTTTCCCTCTGCTCGCGCGGGATCCAGCAGCTCCAGCGTGGCTCACTAGTGAAAACAGGGTCAACCATCCCGGTTTGTAAGGCCCATGCATCCTGGTTATGCAACCGGGATGGGGCAGCCGGGTAAAATGGCCCAAACCCGTTCGTCCCGGTTGTACCAGCACCAGGGATGCCTGGGGGTGGCCCACGTGGCAGGGTGCGCAGGAGATGGCCAGGGACTATTCGTCCCGGTTCTTCCCATGAACCAGGATGAATGCCCCTTCTGTCACGGCAACACTTTGGCCTTTTTCTCTGTCGCGGCAGAGTTTTTATTTTTTCTCTTTATTGTTTCCCATTTTATTTTGCGATCCCCACGGACCTCCATGTGGCCCCTCCCCGGACCTCCCGGATCCCATGAGAAGATAGGAGCCCCGGTGGCCCTCCCCGGATCCCAGGAGAAGAGAGGAGCCCCAGTGGCCCCTCCCCGGACCTCCCGGATCCCACGAGAAGAGAGGAGCCTCGGTGGACCCTCCCCGAACCTCCTGCATCACACGAGTGAATAAGTAATGCATATATATAGCAAAAGAAGAAACACATTAAGAATCAAAGTATGTCGAGCATATTACACCGATGAATGAATTACAAAATCAAGTTCCCCAAGCGCGATAGTATTCTCCATATTTAGGACCTCTGCATCTAAGAAGCCCGCAATTTCTCCTGAATTGCTATGCGGTCTCTTGGTAGAAGACCGTCCCTGAGCCGTTCGATCTAATATAAAGAAGAGTGGTCAATATATATCAGTGAAACTAAGAAACTAAAATAGATGGTAATAAAAAAATTGACGACTGACGTACATGAAGTTTGTTTAAATCTCTTCCCTAGTCAGAGGTCGTCTGACGAATGAACTCGCAGACGTAGTATCCACACAAGTTATTCCCGTCTCCCTATTGCAAGCTCTTTATGAGAACATGGTTTCAATTAAAATAATAATCAACCAACCATGATAATGGTATCGAACTAGAATCAAAGAGATGCGCGGATCTAGATAGTAGTACTTACTTGCTCAATTTCAAATTTCAAATGTAACCTCTGATTTCCATTCACCCTGGCCTTTCTTATGAACCTCTTCCAAGCGCTGCCCGGGAAAGAAAAAAGAATAAAAAGAGTTATTAATTACTTGATATCCGAAAATGAAACAAAATAGTCGATAGTGCCATATAGATTGAATTACCGCTGGATCATTTCCTGCATGTCCGCCTAGAGCTCAAACAGGTTTACGTTTTGGGTCCATTACCAGTACTTTTCCTTTGACAAGTTGGAAGATTAGACGAACAAAGTGGAAGCTGCGCACGCATAACTCATCAATAATACACTGAACATCGAGTAAGGAAAACAGAATATGCACAACACAGTAACACTCACCCGAAGTTGTAAGGAAATATTTCCCGTCGGTGTTCTTGAAACCTTATTGTCCTCAGAATATTATCTTCTTTATCCTTGGGAGATAGCTCAAGAGTCTTATGATTAACAAAATATGGGTCAATGAACCCAATAGCATAGATTTGTCCTCTTTTGCGTTCGAAAATCTTCATTCTGCAATTATAATATAATGAGTGTACTATATATATGAATGCAATGAACGAGGTAAGCTAGCTAGGACTTAATTACAGAATAAGTACTTACAGACAATAGGAACTAACGATAGATTTGTCGAGGGCCTTCTGCTGGAATAACTGAAACAATTCATCAAATTGAATCTCAACCATTCCATCTCCATGTACTCGTAGTGCTCGTCTCTAACTCTGACCACTGTCAAATCCTGAAACTGACGACCGGCTTCCATACACCAATTATGCACTCTTCGCATTTTGGTTGGTAGATTCTTTACCTCCTCGGGTGTGACGCCCCTGGATTGGGTACTATGGGGATTTCAGCGTTCCCGCCATAATCCGCATAATACCGATCCCGGGTTGTCAACTTTTGGTAATCATTACAAGAGTTCACGAATAATCCGCAACAACAATAGAAGAGATACAAGACGACTCAAACGGTCAAGGATACAACTGATACAATACAAAGATCCAAATAACAGCGGAAGACGAAATATTATCCGACTACGGAAAAGATACAAAGTGGACGAGTCCTGAAGATAACCGATGGCGTCCAATCCCTGCCTAGGCCAAGCCGGAGGGATTCCCAAGCTAACGTCGTCAACTTCAAACCTGCTGACTGCATTGTGAATACAACCCCGAATCATGGGGTCAGTACTGGAGGTACCGGCAGGCGGAAAGCAATACCCACAAGATACCAGTGCAACCAATCATCACAAGATACAATACTTTGGGGTACAAAGGAAGGAGTTGTAATGAAGCGGCAGCGGGCAACACTAAGCATTCTACAGAGACACGCTACCACTCTCGTCTATTAGAAAGGGATAAGAATTCACGACAAAACCAACTACAACTACTCACCAAAGCAAACCCATCCAGGATTTACCCCCAACAACCAATGCCAGGAGGTAACCGAGGAAAACTCACACATGTTGAAATAGTAATCATTGTTATCGCACAGTTTAACAAATATAATTAGGTGTAAGTTATCTGACTCTTGTAAGCCAGCACTTTCTCCAAGATCGTCACATAAGCGCGGACGACACACCTTCTCGAAAAGATTTAACCCTGCAAGGATGCACCAATGTAGCCATACACGCTCAATCAATCCACAGCCACAAAGGCAGGATATCTCGACATGACCGTTCCTATCACCACTTTCAAGTCCTGGGAAGCCACCCATCTGAGTTGACCCGCGTCAAGAGTCCGGCCGTAAACTCCGTAGCGGCTCAAAAGTTTTCGACTACGTGCAAGACGGATCAAACCGATTAGGAACTATTCGTTCGCACGTACCGCACCTGTATGACCCCCCAATCTCATAACCTCTCATCATCAATGCAATGTGTATATGCGTATGAGAAAATGGAACACTCGAACTAGTTGTGGCTCCCAAGACCATCAGAGGATCTAGTACTCGAGGGAGTGGCAAGAGCACTACTACTGGGAGCACATGGACGTGAACAAGATCAGGTTTTTTCAACCTCATGGGAGGAGATTTTCAGCAGAAAATCGTGCACATGACAAATGTCAGGATTTTAAGCAGCCCGTGGTTACGATGAGCCCTTCTGCTAGTTTATATTTAGATATGTAAGTACAGAAAAGGTGAAATTGTCACACTTTAATATTTTGATTGCGCTTTAATTTATTTTTGCATGTACATAATATGCTTTGTATGAATTACTCTTTGTTTATTTAACTTTTTAACATTTGTTATCACCTGTACTAATCGGGTTCCCTCTTGTGTCATAACAGGTGAAACATGGCAGGTTCCAAGGCCCCCAAGGGGGTAAAGCGCACCGCCCCCAAGATGGCCCATGTGGTGGGCTTGTACGCCAGATCTGAGGATGGCGCGAGCACACTGATAGGGCGACGACGGGTTCCGATTCCCGGCGCGGGCACGGAGGAGACCTCTAGCTCACGGAGAGCCCCGGCCCGCCGCCCAGGGGGCGTGGTTCGCACCGGGCTCCTCGCTCACGGAGCCCCTTGCCCGAGGTTACTTCTTCTGACGAGGAGGAGGTGGAGGAGGAGGAGGAGCCCGAGCGGGGGGAGGGGGGTCAGACGACGAGGAGGGGTCTGACGGGGACGAGGAGGAGGAGGAGCAGCCTTCGGACCCGGAGTCCGAGGAGGACGAGGACTTGTTCGCACACCCGCTCCCCGAGCTAGGGAAAGTGTGGCCCGCGGACAAGAAACCTTTTCTGCGCGGGCCCACGAGGCTACCTGAGCCGCCATACCCCCACTGGCACCACTTGGTCAGACCGGACGGAGACACGTAAGTGATTGTTAATCACCGTTGCTACATTTATGCTATATTAATTTTTCATCAAAACATAACTAGCTTGTTTTTCTTTTGTGCACGTGCAGGTCCTTGGCGTATGTGGGGCCCAGGCCACCACGGCCCATGAGCGGCATCCTTGGGCTTCTTTGCAAGAAGCATTTCCTAGGCTTGGTCACCCTGGATGGCAAGGAGGAGCCAGCTGTTTCCTGGAAGCACTATGAGCAGGTGCCTGATTTGGAGTGTGACGCCCCAAGATCGGGCACTATGCAGATTTCAGCATTCCCGCCAAAATCCACATAATAACCGATTCCAGGTTGCCACTTGTGATAACCTTACAACAGTTCACGAATAATCCACGACAACAACAGAAAGAGGTTTACAAGATGACTCAAACGAGTCAGGGATACAACTGATACAATACAAAGATCCAAATAACAGCGGAAGAACAACATCGTCCGTCTACGGACAAGATACAAATTGGACTAAGAGTCCTGAAGATAACCGAGAGGGTCCAATCCCTGCCCAGGCCAAGCCGGAGGGATTCCCAAGCTAACGTCGTCAGACTTCAAACCTGTTGACTGCAATATTGAATATGCAGCCACGAAAGAGATTTGTGGGTCAGTACGGTTAAGTACTGGCAAGTGGATAAACCATACTCACAAGATACCGGCGTAGCCAGTCATCACAAGATACAAATACTTTGGGATCAACGGAAAGGAAGGGGTTATTGCAAATAAGCGGCAGCGGGCTGCACTAACTAACTACAGAGACTTGAAACAACTTCCGGCTAAAAGAGGGGGATAAGATAGCGTATCGTAACCAACTGCAACTAACCACCAAACAAACCCATCCAATGTCACCCCCTACTAAGGAAGCAACCCAAGGATACTCACACTGTTGGATTAAGGATGGATCAAATTATTGTGTCAATAAGACTATCACTAGTCAGGTATCATGAGTTAGGTGTAAGTTGTTCTGAGTACTTGTTAGCCAGTACTTTCACCAAGTTAACCATAACCGCGGAAAAACACGGCTTCTCGAGAAGATTTAACCCTGCAGGGTGCACCAATTTGGCCGTACACGTAAGAATAACCCGCCAGACGGGGGATCAACCCACCAAGCGAGGTACTCAACACAACCCAACTCTGCTTCGCATCAAGCCCAAAGCACCACGTGTTGTGCGTGCGCGGCTAATCGAGCCCCCACGAAGAAAAGGGGGACCCTCATAGCACTGGAAGACCACGCCGCCCTAAATGCCGACTACAAAAGTTCCACCCTGGCGCCAAGGGTTCGTACCTGCATATGCGTGCATCAAATGGAAAGCCCGAACTAAGTGTGGTGATTTGGACGAGATGCGAATCGAATCAAGTTGAGGGGGGCGCCCATACTCGCTTCCCACATGCGGTTAGTGCGCTCATCATGGATCAGTAGACAAGACCCTTTTCCTAATTAGGGTCGACACTAGCAGGCCTCAAAACCACGCCGGGCCTCCTGCCGGTGCCTTATCATCAAATTATTATTACCCAAAACATTAACATGTTGTTGATTGAATTGAAACCCAACTATCAAACTAAACAGGTGGTAAGACGGACAACATAACTTGAGCGCAAACAACACTAAGCATGCAACTACGACACGAGGGCCAACAGGGTAAACAACAACAGTTACTAGGAAGTGGAAGGAAAAGGCTATATCAGGGCTGCAAGGTAAACAATATAATAGGATCGAGACACAAGCATCGTATCAACAGGCTAGAATAAGAACAACGGAAATAATCGGTAACAAGTGATGAAAGGCAGCCATTTGGCAGCAAGTGAGTATACTTGCCTGGAATCCAGCAAGTAGAGGTGCATCCACAGAACTTGTCGTTGCTCACATCATCTCAACGTCCTATCCGGGAAGAAGCAACGAACCTCGAACAAACACCGGATGCAACAATTACTACGGCAAAAGATCCAGCATGATCAAGATATGGATGCATGACAATTTAATTGATGCATAGAAATAAACTAGTTGACATGATAACATGTTTAAATGGACCCATATGCAATTTGAGTTGCATATGAAAAGCCCATGAATTGTGATTGAAACAATTGTTTTACAACTAACCAATAGGTGAAAGTGGATTAGCATGATGCATGGATGAGGAACACAACAAAATATCAACAATAGAACCAATTGGAAATAAGGTTTTCCCATTTTAGAATTTAGTTATTAAGTTAGAAAATTTTGGTTCCTTAAAGGTGTCACACAAACAATTGTTGTTTCCAGCAATTTAAATTGTGCAAAACAGCTAACAAAGTTCATATTTGAAAAGAATACAAAATTTTTAGTTGTATTACATGTTTCAATTATTGGAAAAGGAATTACAATGATTTAATTATGAATTAATCAAGATTAAACAAGTTTTAATTGGATTTAATTCAAGTTTGAATATTATTTGAATTTTATTTGTTCAAAACATAAATTCAAATTCATATTTGAAAAGGTTATGTTTTTCTGGTTTGAAAACATATTTTATTTGTTGGAAAACAATTTCAAATGATTTAATTAAGCATGTTACCAATTTAATTGCATTAAATAAGAGATGGAACAATTATTCAAATTAATTGTTGCAAACCAAAAAACAAAGTGGATATCCAAGTGTGGCATGTGATTTTGGATGAAATTCATGTTTGGGTATTTAATTTGGAGCAACCATTTGCAAGTTATTAGTTATGCCATTTGTTTTGTCATTTTTAAGAATTATTAAATAGCATTAATTTTAATTGCCCAAAATGCAAAACAAAGTGGATAAACAGAAAGTACATTGAATTTGGACTGAAAAACATATTTGGTTTGTGTTATTTGAATTAGGTATGAATTAATTATGGAATTAACCAAATTGGAAAAGAATTGTTTGAATTTGAAATTTGAAACAATTTGAATTGTTCAAAAACAGTGCACAAACTGCATATTTAGAAAGTACAGGAAATTTGGAGTGGACTACATATAAAATGTGTATGATTTGGAGTTGTGGATTGAAAAGATATGGCCAAAAGGAGTTTGGGGTGTTTTCTGGAATTTGCAGGGACCTGTTTGTGGTGAAAACAGAAAGTGGAGGGACCTGGGTGCGAAAACAGAAAGTCCAGGGCCTCGGTGCAAAAACGCCGAGATCCAGATCGGGATCTGGTCCTTCTCACCGGGGCGGCAGCCAGCCCCTGCGGCTGACGCGCGGGCCCGAGGGCCATGCGGCGCTGACTGGCGCGGGTGCGCAGTGCGTGGCAGGAGGGGTCTATGACGGGTGGGGCCGCCCGCGCGGAAATTCGCAAAAAGGGGGTGTGCGCCCTGGGGATCGAACCCAGCTCGCGGTGTGGGCGCGCAAGGCTCGCTGCCAGTGCGCTGCCTTGCGGTCGTTGTCAGATAAGGGGGGCTCGGGGTGGATATGGTGTTTCCGTCAGGTAAAAAATAGACTGACGAAACTGAACATCGAAACAGAACAGAGACGGGACAGCGGACAGGGCGGCCGGCGATCGCGGCCCTGGTCGCTCGCCGCGGCTGCTCGTGCGGTTGGCCGTGTGCGTGGACGGTGTGCAGTTGGAGGGGGAACAGGGAGAGAGGGGAAGGGAGGAGCAGAGGGCTCACCTCGGTGGTCGTCGTCGTTCAGAAGACGAAGCAGAAACGGAGGGGAGATTCCGGCGACGGCGCGGGCTCCGCGGCCGCTCCCAGCAAGCGGCGAGGGGACGGGGAGCTTCAGGGGATCGCCGTGGTTCCATTCCCGGCCGCGGTGCATCCTCGAGGCGACCATGGCGGTGGGGGCGACGGGAGCCAGAGGGGTGTTCACGGTGGTTGCAGGGATTCAGAAGCAGCAGGAGCTCGGGCAGCTAGACGAAGGGGGAGAGGGGGTTGGCGGCGCAGGAGGATGGGACTAGGGTGGCTAGGGTAGGGCAGAGGCAGAGGGTAGGGTGGTGGATTTTATGGAGAGGTGGAGCAAGTACGGCAAGCATCGGGTGGAGGAGGAGGTTGATCAGATGGAGGAGATGGAGTCGTACAGGGGGGGAGGAAGACGACAACAGAAGGGTATGGGCCAGAAGAAAAAAAGAAATGGGCTTGGGGGAAAGAGGATGGGGTGGGCTGCTTCCCTCTCCTTTTGGATTTCTTTTCCCTTTTTTTGTAAAGGTTAAAAGAGGAAATAGAGGGATAGAAAAGGAATAGGGTTTTTCTTTTTATGGATTATTTGTGTTAATTTTCAAAACAGAAACTTAAAACAATGTTAACAATAATTTGGGGTGTTAACAAAGTTAACAAAGTTTTTAGTTGAATTTTCCCAATAGAGTTTGGGGTGTTTATTTGATAATTAAATTTTATTAATTTGCAAAACAATAATTGAAGTAATTGTGAATATTAGGTCCAAGAGTTTGAAAGATTCAGTTGAGTTTTTAAGTGGTTATTTGAATTTCCAATAATGTTTGATTTGGGAATTTTGGAAATGAACAAACTCTACTTAATAAGCCCAAGCAATTTTGCAAGCCTTATTTAATTTAATTTGTCTGCAAAATTTTAATTTTTAAACCCATATTGAAATATGATAAGTAGGACTGATTTGCTTTGAATTGTTGAATTTGCCATTAGGGTTTTAATAACAGGAAAATTTTTATCAACAAGCAATTTGATTAAAATAAATTCAACCATTGAAAAACAATTGAGTGGTTTAGTTTGCATTTTTGAAATTGGAAATTTTGAGCAAGGTGTGAAAGTTTAAATTGTTTTGAATTTTGGTTTGTTTTGAAAACAGAATGCAATGATCATGTGATGCATGTGATGCAAGCAAAAACAAACAACTTCCTATTAGGGTAACACCCCAGGTGTTACATGGAGGACAGGTGGGGCCGGGTGTACGACCACTTAGGCACTCGGGTGATTTCAGATTTCTGGGTTAGTATATTTTCCAATCCTAAATGGTTTTAGGGCAATATCTTTCGTGAAATATATATATATCGTGCTAATGTCTTCAATTTCTGCAATGGTTGTAGGACTACTTCACCTGCGTTGAGGGGGAATAGGGTAGGGCCACGGCTGTGCTGATCAAGATGGCCAAGAAGTTTATCTGTGACATGCACTACGAGGCGCGTGTGCTGTGCGTGGTTAAGTTCTACGCCAAATACTTGAACACCACTTTGTCCAAGAAGGACGCCCGGCAGATTCACATGTCCGAGGTCCAATACTTGAACATAGTCTTTAAAGTTATTCGTATATGACCGCCGGGTGGTCTCACGTGGCTCTAATTTTTTCAAAAGGTGGTGCCTCAGTGGCTGGCCAACAAGCTGCCTTGCTATAAGGTGATGGTCGCGAAGTGGGTGAGCGACGGGTACAAGACGGAACACGCCGCGTGCCGGGCCCGGCGTCTTCTGCTAGGCGAGGGACACCGTCAAGGCGGCCTCACCCTCACCGGCATCGTCCAGAGAGAGGTAAATAACCGTTCATATTTTTTCCTTTTCAATGCAATGTTCTTTGTAACTTTATAGGTTGTGCTAATATACTTCTGCTTTCAATTGTAGGAGAAGGGCAATGAGATCACTCGCATGCAGGCCTTCCGTAGGACCCGGACTCCCAAGGTGCTGAAACCGGATGTACCGCCTGATCATCAGTGGATCAACAAGCAAACCGGCAAGAAGTGGGAGGCGCACGTCGAGAAGATGAAGGAGGTGCACGGTCCTGACTGTGACCCCTTCACGGCCCCCTATGATCCCACGGTTGCTATGATTGCGGGAGAGGGTCGAAGGAACGGCAGATTTGCCTTCGCCAATGGCGCCTTCGATACCGCAGGTACACCCACACTCTCTCAGATCCGTGCGAGGTCAGTTAGCTCATCGCCCTCTATCGAGCGCCGCCCACGGCCAGGACTAGATGCCATCGCCGCTATGCAGGTACAATCATTCTTCAGCACCTGTATATCTTGTTTGCGTTGCACAATTGTTGACATTAAACATCCCGTAGGATGAAGTTGATGAAAACAAGAGGATTGCGATGGAGGCACAAGAGAAGGTCCACAGAATGGAGGGGCAGATGAGTAGCCAGCATGCATGGATGCAGGCAATGATGCAGGTATTATTTTCACCCTTTTAGTTCCATTCATCATTATATGCATGTAAACTCACCGGTCTATCTCTTTTGATCTTTGCAGATGGTCAGCGCTCTTCCACGGGATCCATCAGCTCCTCCTCTACCTCCTCTACCGCCGTTCAACCTCAACTTGGTAAGTTGGCTTGCAGCTTGTTAACTAATTCATTTTTCCAGCTTAGTCGACTAATATGGATCTTTATAGGGAAATGCTTCATCATCGGGAACCCAGAACGACATGGACCAGGACGGAGATCGAGCTGACGGAGACCAGTCGGCTCCGTAGACCTCCGTGCATAGTTGACTTAGGATCCCGTCGTTCTTGTGGAAACAACATGAACTTGTCGACTTTTGAACTACTTAGGATGCTTAAACATTTGTGACATGTATTATATGCTTATGGAGATATTTGGTGTAATTTGTTCCTATTTGGTGCAATTATAAGTGTTTTGAGTGTTCTGATACTTCTATTGTGAAAGAAATAGATTTTGTGATTTGATTGCAGGGTTTGAAGCAAATGCAGCAAATTCTGTGCAAAACAGCAACAACTTTGCCGAGTGTTGCAGTCGACAAAGACCCAAATGGTCACTATGCCGAGTGTTACACTCGGCAAAGAGGTTGCCCAGGCGACCAAATGGCACCTGAGAGCACACCTTTGCCGAGTGGCCACAATAACACTCGGCAAAGACTGCTCCCAGGTGCCATTTGGTCGCCTGGGCAACGTCTTTGCCGAGCGCGACACTCGGCAAACTCGGGCTCGGCGTACAAGAGAGGGGACTATGCCGAGTGTCGCAGCACTCGGCGTAGACCCCACTCGGTGGAGTGAGCCCGCTCGGCAAAGCCACACTCGGCAAACAGACACACTCGGCGTATTGTTTCTGAGCTTTGCCGAGTGTCCGCGACACTCGGCGTACAGCCCACTCGGCTGAGCCAGTGTGCTCGACGAAAAGGCACTCGGCAAAGAGGACACTCGGCGTACAGGGCCTGCCTCTTTGCCGAGTGTCCTGGCATTCGGCGTAGAGGACACGTGGCGCTACCAGGGACGCCTGGTCCCAGGTTTTTTGCCGAGTGTTGCACTCGGCAAAGAGTCGAGCACCGTTCCGTTATGGGACTAAGGAACGGACCTGTTCCAGGATATTATGCCGAGTGCACCCTGTAAACACTCGGCAAAGAAGTTGCCGAGCAGCTCGCGTTTTGACACTCGGCGAATTTTCGGTTGCCGAGATGAACGACACCGAGTCCTGTGTGCTGAGTGTAACACTCGGCAAAGCCTACGCCGAGTATTTTTAGGCCTTCACCGAGTCTTTCTGATACACGGCGAAGTGCCAGTTTTCAGTAGTGAATTTTTTAAGGGGGCTGACATGTTTTTGCCAAAATTAAATGGTCAAAGTATGATCTTGAAGACCATGTCATATACAAAAAGACTTATATTTTGGGAGAGCGGGGTACATGACATGTCACATGTTGAACAACTTACATTTTAGATAGGAAGAAAATATATATACATACGTAACCATATATATAGTTCAAGACGGCTAGATAGCCGGAGGGAGAACCCATGCACAACCCTCATTACTAACGCTCTTCGTGAAATACCCTACAGACCTAATCCGCGGGACTTCATTGCCAGCGATGCCGGTCTTCTCGTCGTCTTCCATGGAATATGTCTCGTCGCCGCTTTGGTTCGAGGTCGCCAATAGTATGGCGTGTTCTGGTACGGCATCGTATTCACTGAGGCAATGATGATGGGCGAAGTAGATGTGGTTTCTCTCCACGCTGCCGCTCCTGTTTGCTGGCACCTTCACGAGCTTAGAGAATGTCCGGCCCAAGAACAAGGCATGGTCACCCAAGTTGGTCACCTCCTTCCACTTGTACTGCGTTGTTTCATCGACATTGATGTCAACCAGCTGGAACACCCTGAAATAAGCTTCTTTGTTTACTGACCAATGGACCCTCCTCGCCATGCCAAGCCTACCGTGCAGGTCAAACATGTAATCCACATTATCGGTGAAGAATCTCGTCGTAGGGATGGGTCCGGCGATGCTTTCCGTTGCTAATCGGCGCTGGGCAATGAGCACAGGCGCGCCATCCACGTCCAGGTCAATCTCAAACTCGACGAGTTCTGGGTCATTATTCCAGAGGGCATAGAGCTTGCTGTTGCAGAATGTGATGTCCGCAAAGGACCTACCAAAATATTTTTGCAGCCTTCGAGGGTTGTTGGTGCAGCCAACTCTGCAAAGCCTGATGCAGGACCGCACATATACGTTGTGGCTCACAATAGCTAGGATACAGTCTATTAGACTGTATATACCTTGTATATCTAGGGCTTTGTTGTAACTTATACATCCATATATATATGCAACCGTCCGACCCTATTGGGTATCGAGACAACCACAATATTCTGTTTTACATGGTATCAGACGCCTCGCGTCCCTAAACCCTAATGGCTTCCGCACCGCCGCCGCCGCCGCCGGCTTCCTCCGCCGCCGCGGCCGCTGCCGATACTGCCTTGATGCTGGCCGCCGACGCCGCCGCATCGTTCAACTCCACCACGGCGGCTGCTCTCTTCTCCGCGCCGCCGACCACAGTTGCATCTCCCTCGGCTGCCTATCACGGGCCTTGGACCACGCCGGTCTCGCCGTTCCTCCAGCACCTTCTTCAGGGAGGAACCGCTCCGTTCCAGGCGTCGGATGTCCCCGGCGGCTCCCTCCTTACAAGATCGGCCGGTCCCATGTTCTCGGGATCGCTTCTCTCCACCGCGCCGCCGCCTGGAGTCTCTACTGCGCCCGTGTATGGCCCGGTTGCTGCTGGTGGCCCCGTCTCGGGTGTTGCTCCTGTTCGGCCGCCGCCGTATGCGGCCTACTCCGCCCTGGGCTACCCTACGTACGATGCCCCACGGATGCCCGTCCCGCCGCCGTCTCCATCGGCGCCGCCGGGCTACCCTTCGTATCAGGCGCCGTCGCATCCGGATATGGCCCATGCTGCGGCCTATGTACCGCCGCCGTCTCCACTTGAGCTGATCCCGTCGCCGCCGTTCTACTTCGCTCATCAGCTTCCGGTGCAATTGAAACCGGACAACTATCTCTACTGGCGTGCGCAGATCCTCCCCCTTCTTCGTAGTCACTACATCGAAGGTTTTGTTGATGGCTCCCTCCCGTGTCCTCCGCCGTACCATCCGCAGTATCGCCCGTGGGTGGCGCAAGACCAAGCCATTCTTTCCGCGATTCAGTCCTCTCTTGGAGAGGGTGTCGCGGGTCTGGTGCTGTTTGCGGCTACGTCTCGTGAAGCGTGGGACATCTTGGGCTCGAGCTTCTCTTCGCAATCCACGGCTCAGTCCATGGCTATCCGCAACAAGCTCGGTGAAACCAGGAAGGAGAACAAGACCATCACTGCCTACTTTAACATTGTTAAAGGCCTCGCTGACACGCTCGCTGCTATTGGCGAGCCCCTTCGTGATGCTGAGTTTGCTGGCTATATTCTTAATGGTCTCGACGGAGACTACGACTCTCTCGTGGAAGTGATCAAGGAACGGGAGGTTCCTATTCGCCCACAGGAGCTCTATGCTCGCCTTCTTGGAACGGAGCAACGGCTCTCCGCTCGCCGTTCCGACGTACTGCCTGACGGCTCCTCCGTCCACGGAGCATACCGTGGCAAAGGAGCTTCTCGTGCCCTCCCCCTGCGTCGTCCCCTGGGGGGGGCAAACCTGCCGCGGCAACTACTTCGCCGCCAACCTCGCGCTCCTCCGTGATCATCCAGGATGGTCGCCCACGTGGCTGTTGTGTTGCATGTGGCGCTGCACAGCCCTGTCAGACTTGTGGTCTCCCTGGCCACGTTTCATCTCGCTGCCACCGCCGTTTCAAGACTGATTTCCTGGGCCTCGGCAATAATGGCAAAGGCAATGAGCGCCAAGTTCATATGGCGCAGCAAGGGCAAACACAGTCATATTCTGTTGATCCCACCTGGTACATGGACACTGGTGCTACGGATCATGTGACGAATGAGCTGAACAAGCTCACTGTTCGCGAGACCTATCAGGGCCACGACAAGGTTCATACGGCAAACGGGGCAGGTATGCACATCTCTCATGTTGGTCAGGCATCTCTTCTTTCCAATCATATTTCTACACCATTGCATCTTCGACATATCTTGTGCGTCCCTTCTGTTACACGTAATTTGCTATCTGTTCCTAGACTCACTAGAGACAATAATGTGTTTTGTGAATTTCATCGCTCTCATTTTTTCATTAAGGATCGAGTCACACGGGACGTACTGCTTAGCGGTCGGTGCTGCAATGGCCTCTACGCGCTTGATGTGTCATCTCCTGTCTCTCCAGCTGTGTCTCAAGTCTTCAGTGGTGTTCGTGTGTCCCCGTCACAGTGGCACTCTCGCCTTGGTCATCCGGCGTTACCCATTGTTCGTCATGTTCTTCATCGCCATGAGCTTCCCTCGCTTTCTAGTAATAATGATACTGCAGTTTGTGATGCGTGTCAACAAGGCAAAAGCCACCAGTTACCGTTTTCTGTGTCCACTCATGTAGTCAAAACTCCACTAGAGCTTGTGTTTTCTGATGTTTGGGGTCCTGCTCAAATTTCTGTTAGTGGTCATGAATATTATGTCAGTTTTATTGATGCTTACAGTCGGTTTACTTGGATTTATCTTCTTAAACGCAAGTCTGATGTGTTCGATGTGTTTTTAAAGTTCCAAACTCATGTTGAGCGTCTTCTCAATCGCAAAATCATTCATGTTCAGTCGGATTGGGGGGGTGAGTACCGCAATCTAAGCTCCTTCTTTGAAAAATTTGGGATTTTCATCGTGTGTCGTGTCCACATACACATCAGCAAAATGGTTCTGCCGAACGTAAGCACCGTCACATTGTCGAAACAGGATTAACTTTGCTAGCTCATGCTTCGGTTCCGTTTCGTTTCTGGAGTGATGCTTTCACCACTGCTTGTTTTCTTATTAACAGGCTTCCGTCTCGACTTCTTCATATGAAGACCCCACTAGAACTCTTACTTCATGAGACCCCAGACTACACTTTTCTTAAAGTGTTCGGTTGTGCATGTTGGCCCCACCTCCGTCCCTATAACAGTCGCAAGCTTGAGTATCGGTCTAAAAAATGTGTCTTCCTCGGGTATAGTTCTGTGCACAAAGGGTATAAATGTCTCCACGTTCCGACTAATCGTGTGTATATCTCACGTGATGTCATCTTTGATGAGCATGTTTTCCCTTTTTCAGCTCTACCATCTCCTGTGACTCCATCTACACCATCATTGCATTCATCTCCTTTATTGCCTGATCAATTTGTAGATGCTGCACACTCGCCGTTTTTGTTGTCTAACCATGGTGCAGGAACTGGTAGAGGAGCCCGACTACAACTCTTGGATGATGCCCCTGTTGACACTGCTGTGTCATCCAGCGCTGCACCTGCTGCAGCCCCCGGTCTGGACGTCGATCACGGCGTCGTCGCCCCCTGCATGTCCCATGCAGGGCCGCCTGCTCCCCTACGCGTGGCTGCGCACCAGCCCGACGCGGATTGGGCTCCGACGTCATCGCCACGCTCGCCCGCGTCACCAGCCGCGACTTCGGGCTGGCATCTCCTGGCCCGCCCTCTCCAGCTGGGCCGCCGTCTCCAGCTGGGCCGCCGTCTCCTGGGCCGCCGTCTCCAGCTGGGCCGCCATCTCCTGGCTCGTCACCATCACGGTCGCCCGCGCGGTCGCTACCGCGCGCCCGTGGTTCTGCTCGTGGGCTGGCTGCCTCTGCGACACCACCTACTGTCTCTGTTCCGCCCCAAGACTCGCCATCGTCGTCTGCACCTACTGCACCTGTTGTTCGCCGTCCTCATACACGCAGTAAGAGTGGTATTCATAAGCCGCTGAGTCGCACTGATGGTACAGTTGCGTGGATTGCGGCATGTATGGCCTATTCTCAGTCTGACCCTACTGCCGAACCTCGCCACTTTCAGGCTGCTATGAGTATTCCACATTGGCGATCTGCGATGGAACAGGAATATCAAGCTCTGCTGAAAAATGATACATGGCGCCTTGTTCCTCCAAAGTCTGGTGTCAATATTATTGACTCCAAGTGGGTCTTTAAGGTCAAACGACATGCAGATGGTTCTATTGAGAGATACAAGGCTCGTCTGGTTGCTCGTGGTTTTAAGCAACGTCATGGGCTTGATTATGAGGATACTTTCAGTCCTGTGGTGAAGCCCACCACTATTCGCCTGTTGCTCTCGCTAGCTGTCACTAGAGGGTGGTCTCTTCGTCAGCTTGATGTTCAGAATGCCTTTCTTCATGGTGTTCTTGAGGAGGAGGTATATATGCGCCAACCTCCTGGTTTTGTTGATCCAGCTCGTCCTCAGCATCTGTGTCGTCTGGTCAAGGCACTCTATGGCCTGAAACAGGCACCTCGTGCGTGGCATGCACGACTTGGCACTGCTCTCCGTGCTCATGGCTTTATTCCATCCACGGCCGATACATCATTGTTTCTGCTGCAGCGTCCTACTGTCACTATGTATCTGCTGGTCTATGTGGACGATATCATCCTGGTTAGCTCTTCTGTTCCTGCTGCTGATAGGTTGGTCTCTGCTCTGAGTGGTGATTTTGCTGTTAAAGATCTTGGTCGTCTTCATTTCTTTCTTGGACTGGAGGTCTCTCACTCGGATGCTGGCTTGCTTCTCTCTCAGAAGAAGTATTCCCAGGATTTGCTGCGACGCGCTGGTATGCTTCAGTGCAAACCTGCTCACATTCCCATGTCTGCTACTGACAAACTGTCTGCATTTGCTGGTGTTCTTCTGTCTGCGGATGATGCTACTGAGTACCGCAGTATTGTTGGTGGTTTGCAGTATTTGACGATCACACGTCCGGATATCTCATATGCTGTCAACCGTGTCTGTCAGTATCTCCATGCTCCTCGAGATTTGCACATGACTGCGGTTAAACGCATCCTGCGTTATGTTCAGTACACTCTGTCTTTTGGCATGCTCATTCGGCCTACGTCTTCTGGTGTTCTCTCAGCTTTTTCAGATGCTGATTGGGCAGGGAGTCCGGATGATCGGCGATCCACGGGGGGATATGCAGTGTTTCATGGTCCTAATCTGATCGCCTGGAGTGCTCGTAAGCAAGCTACAGTGTCTCGTAGTAGTACTGAAGCTGAGTACAAAGCAGTTGCCAATGCCACAGCTGAGCTTATTTGGGTTCAGTCTTTGCTTCGAGAGTTGGGAGTTTCTCAAGATCAGCCACCTGTTCTTTGGTGTGATAACATCGGTGCTACATATTTGTCATCAAATCCTGTCTTTCATGCCCGAACGAAACACATCGAGGTAGATTATCACTTTGTCAGAGAACGTGTCTCTCAGAAGCAGTTGCAGATCAAGTTTATTCCTTCAAAGGATCAGCTTGCCGATATATTTACAAAGCCGTTATCTCAACCTCAGTTTGAGGGCTGTAGACACAATCTTAACCTTCTGAATTCAGAGAACGGTTAAGATTGAGGGAGAGTATTAGACTGTATATACCTTGTATATCTAGGGCTTTGTTGTAACTTATACATCCATATATATATGCAACCGTCCGACCCTATTGGGTATCGAGACAACCACAATATTCTGTTTTACACAGTCAGGGGAGATGGGTGACTCAGAAAACACGACTTTCAGGATCGTGTCGAGCACGTCATGTCGGAAATTCTCGCAGACGAGCTTTACCTCGGCACACGTAAAGCTGTTGATAATTCTGAGCGATCCCAGCATGTAGGTGGCGAGCCAGCCGCCGTGATGGCAACCGACGATGTTCCTCGTGCGCGGGAGTGAGAGGCGCACGACAGCTCCATCCTCGGAGCAGAGCAGCTGCTTCGTCATGGCCTTGTCGAAAGGCGAGATGAGTAGCCACGGCAGCGCCGCCGTGGGCGGCGCCACACGCGCGGCGGCTAGCCAGGACCGGCAGACGGCGGAGAAGCGCGCACGGCCGATCGGGGAGGCCACCATGCCATAGATGACGACGAGGAGATCGTCCGGAAACGTTGACGATAAGCACTGCGGCACGGCCGTGGTCGCTACGTCAGCCTTACACGCGCCCCTGACTTCCCGTTCCTCGCCGTCGGCGGCCATCTGGGTCGCCATCGCGAACAATGTATGGTAGAGTGCTAGATTTATTTGTCGGCAGGGCAATGCACGGATGTTAAAAATAGCCAATCTGTCCAACTCGATTACAGGCACACACGGTTACCGGCGGCCTTGCCAAAACTAAACCTCGAAGAATCCTGTTTTGTGCAGACGTGCCAGGGACAAGTTATATGTACTTTATTTGGTTCGATCGGACTCTACACTGATTACAGTTCAACAGATAGTCGGTATGTAAACCGAACTACCCTAGCTAGCTAGGACAGGTACTACGACTAGAGTACGTACTACGGTTCTAGTAGTAGTAAACTGAAAACTACAAGCAGCTATGATTCGCTTAAATGTCGTGCAAGCCAACTACGTGACACATGCATGGTGCCATATATATCTGGTCTGCTACTCCTTGTATACGCTAGCACGTGATTTCAGTTGGGGGAAAAAACACAAGGCTAGAGATTAGATCGAGCTAGACAGAGACGGAAACGGTGACGATGCGAGTGATCTGGCACTAGTAGAAACAGAGCCACCGGTCGTGTTTACATCTCACGAGATGTGGTGTTTGATGAAACCATTTTCCCATTTTCTAAGCTCAACCCCAATGCCGGTGCAAGGTTAAGTTCCGAAGTCCTTTTGTTACCATCTGGGTATCCACACCCTTCTGATCACGGGAGGGAAAACACAAATGATCATACGGTTTTTGATGCTCCAGATTTTTCTGCGTCTAGCAATGCACAAAGTGTGCAAAATGGTTCTCATTGTATGTCCCAGGAAACAACAAGCGGATCTGGCTCGCGATCCCAAGAGGATTTGGAAGGCAGCGCCGATCCCGAGCTGACTGCGTCAGGGTGCAGAGGAGGCAGTGCGTCTATCCCCGCACGGACAGACCACGTGGCGCGTAGCTGGTGGAGACGCAGAAGCAGGGACAGCAGAAAACGCGTCCCCGTGCGCGGTTCGAGACGGCGCGTGCACGACACACGCCACCCGCGTCTCCTCGCCAACCACGTGGCGGGAATCTTCCCCGACAGCGCCAGGCGCAATAATTGGAGCTGAGAGCTCCGAGCCTGTGTCTACGAGCGCGGGATCCAATGAAGATGTTGTCGGGGCTGGATCCTCTATTCCGCGTTTTGAAGAAATTCGCTGAAGAGACGGAGGATAACATAGTTATGTTTTTGAGGAAACAATTTCACTTAAGTGAAATACTATTTCCTTACAGACAAAAGTGAGTGTTACTGTCTTATGCATATTCCTTCACATTCTATTTTGCTAAGTCAGTGTTAATTGTAAGTGATGAGATATGCATGCCTATGTATATAATCGCGTGTGCAGTTTTCACTGGATTCTTTTCAACATTCATGTTGACACCGGAATAGTTGATCTCATGGACTCTATGGATAAAGGCCAAGAGGAGTACGATCCCATTATGTGATGCTCACAAAGTAAGTTCAATCGTTGTCGCACTACACCGTCCCCTTTTGTTCAATCATTATCGTGCGATGACCCATATATTATTATTTTTATTTCCCGGACAGGGTTTGGAAGTGGTTCAGGAAGCAACAACCCGGTTTAACGGAGTTGAATATGAGATTTGACACACTCATCGTAAGTAGTACTTGCTACATTCACGCATCTCTCTTTAATTCCTTGAGCATTATTTGGCTCAATTATATTTCTCGTAAAGTGCCCTCAGCAGCCCTAGGGAACAAATTTATGTGGCTTCTATGTCATGGAGAACATAAGGATAATCGTGAATGAGCGGTTAAGAAGAAGGATAAATATAACGGTCGACGATCTCCAGAGGGAGCTCCTACCGGCAGACTGCTTGCAAGCACTTCATGAGGAATTTGCGGGTTTTCTGCTGAAGGAGGTCATATATGAAAATCGAAGATTGCATTGTTAAGTATAAACAATGATCTGCATGTAATGATCTCAATGTGTATAACTCTATTCGGATGTAATGATCTAATTGAGATCAGTGTAATTATATTTTGATGATACCAATGCATGCAATGCTTTTTATGATGATTACTATCGATCTGCAAAAAGTATGTCATTTACAGCCTCACCGGAAAAAAAACATAGCCCCAAAAGAAACATTCCAAAGCTCTGCCACGGCAGCGCCCCTTCTGCCCCGGTTGGTGTTACCAACCGGGGTAAAAGGGTGCCTGCATGCACGCTGCGCACATCACACATGGGCTCCCCTTTTACCCCGGTATCAACCACTGGGTCATTAGGGGAGGCTTCAGTCCGGGTTTGCGAAATCCGGTTGGGTAGCCGGTGCGTAAGCCCCCCCCCCCCAACTGGGTCAAAAGAGCTGCCCTCAACTAGTGTTGATGAAGATTCGTTACTTCTAACATGTGTTTTTTTTTACTATTATGGTCTCTAGTTCGTACAAGATTCAAATCAGACCTATTTTTTTTTCTGTTGAAGTTTTTCTTATGTGGATCTAGTATGGAACCACTTATCCATTTTAGTTTTGCTGGATCTCATAAAAAATATGATTCCTTTTTAAGTTTGTATGGCTCTGTCTGAGGAAAAATATTAGGTGTGGCCCTCCTTCTTTTTCCTCCGAATCTTCAAATGAATCTGTGAATCATGGATGGAATTTGTGTCGATCTTGAATATACATGCATCTAGTGCTGTTCTGGGATGGATCTGTGTAATGTTTTACTGCAGTTTCGTACATGACTTACAAGATACATTGAAGTTTTCTTGTATGAAAAAACAAACGATTCAAAAAAAAATGAATATGTGATAAAAGTGAATTGAATCTCTGTTGGATCCCAATGATTGTGTGGTAATCTTGCTAAATCCGCGAATCATGTGACTTATACTTTGAGGATTGCTAACAAGAACATCCCATAACTATATAAATGTGCACTTATATTTTGATTATTTACTTAATTATAAATGATGATGGCCCGGGAGGAAACTTTGAGTATCTTTACAGAGAAATGGGTTAATTATTAGTTTTGAATTTATAGTTTTATAAATTTTATGTACGGAAGTGTGACAAAAATGTTTGTTCTCTTCCAGATTCGAAATATGGATACAGGAGGTTGTTGGCACAGGAAACAAAACATGAAAAATAACCTAGAAACTGAGAAGGAAAGTGAACTTGAAAAAACTACAAAGAGGCCGGTGAGCAAAACTGAAAATACACTTCAAACATCTGGTGGAAGGGCTGCTCTGTACACGGATCTCCAATCCTTCAATGGCAGGGATAGTGCTGTGGGGCAGACATACAAGTGGAGTTGCATTTCCCGCTTTGCTCATTTGGTCTGTAAAACTCTAAGCTGGTTAACCCAGCAGCTGTACTCGTGTGTTATCCCTTGGCCTTCAAAAGCCGGCACATGGTGCCTTCCGTCTAAAAAAAGAATCTGACGACACGAGAAAATCTTAAAGCATCAACCACGACACAAGCAATTCTGAAAGTATGCATTAATCCACTAGAAGAGTTTCAGATACAAAAACTTAATTCCAACCATGGTGGGGGGACAGAAATAGAGATAGGCGGGGGAGATGTTGATCTATAATCTTCTTTATGCATTACATCTATTGCACTTTTAAAGTCTTTCAGAACCCAATTCAAAATGAATATGAAGTTTTGCTTCCTACAAAAATCCATGATCCAGGGTTTTCTGCTCATGCATTCTAAACGGCACCAAATGACCGGGACTATACATACTCACAAAGGATATTAATTGCACACACTATATTAGCGTTATCTCTCTATCTCTCCCATATTTTCACTCTGCAATTTCAGGACGAGTGGTAATCTTGAGCATAAATTTTGGTTCTTTCATTTCCTCTTATTTTCTTAGTGGAAGATGTGTATGGGCAGATAATATGTTTACTGTGTTCATGGGTGCGCAATTCATGGAAGTTCTAAGATCTGCACCAGTTCGTGGATTCGGGGAAGGTAATTTTCCAAAACTTATATGAAACTGATTCCACACTTGGACCCTCTTCTAATTAACCCAAAAAAAAACTCAGAAAAATAAGGGTAAGTTTTCAAAAATTAAGTATAGCATTATTACTTTCTCATTTATTCAAAAACCTAGAAAATGATCATATTGTTTGATGGAAATTTATATTGGTAAGTTCAACTTAATATCTATGTGTGTGGGGCATTCCTGGGAAGCGAGTCTTTGAACTATGGTAGGTCCACTCATTCCTGGGAAGCAAGTCTTTGAACTATGTTAGCGCCGAGGGTTCACTAAACCTACCGTCCTTCTGACTTTCACTTAAATGATCATATTGTTTCACGGAAATTAGTTTCTCCTCATTAACTATTAGCATTGCCTCATGGAGAAAGGGTTAATCCATCTCCACTTATTCGATATAATCAATTCTAGAAACACGTTACTCGTAGTGCACGTCATTGATCAATACTATGCAGTGACCAAGAAATATCATACTACCTCCGTCTCTAATTATAATTTTATTGTACAATCTAACATTTTTATAGTACAGCGCCAGCCAACATGTTTGCAGAAATTAAATGGTCAAAGTACCGTCTTGAAGACCATCTCGATCATATAAAAAAAGACTAGTATTTTGGGGAAGAATGAGTATATGGTATGTCAAATCTTAAACAACTTGCATTTTGGATGAGAGGAAGTATATATGCTAACCATATTGTCCAAGATGGCTAGATAGCCGGAGGAAGAACCCAGGCACAACCATGATTATTAAAGCCCTTTGTGAGGTACCCTACAGACCTGATCCTGCTAACTTCGTCGCCCGTGACGTCATTCTTCCCGTGGTCTTCCATGCGATATGTCTCGTCCCCGCTTTCATTTGAAATCCCCAATAATACGGTGCGTCCCGATATATCATCGTACCGGCGAAAGCGACAATGATGAGAGAAGTAGATGTGGTTTGTCTCCACGGCGCCCCTCGTGTTTTCCGGCACGTGCACCGCTTTAGAGAAGGTCTGTCCCAAGAACAAGGCATGATCTCCCAAGTTGGTCACCTCCATCCACTTGTGCTTGTAACACGGCATTGGTTTATTGGCATTGATGTCAACGAGCTTGAACACCTTGAAGAAAGGTTCTTTGTTTTGTGACCAATATGCTCTCTTTGCCATCACAGGCTTGCCATCTAGAACAAAGACGTAAGTTACATTCTCCTGGGACTTCACAGGAATATGGCCGGTGATGGTTTCCATGGTTAGTCGGCGCTGGGCAATAACCACGGGCTCGCCATCCTCGTTGAGATCAATCTGAAACTCGACGAGTAGTCTTGCGTTCTTCCTGAGGCCATAGAGCTTAGTGTTGCAGAAGGTGATGTCCGCAAACGTCATACCGTGGTACGGTTGGATCGTCCACTTGTTCTTGGTGCAGCCAACTCTCCAAAGCCAGATTGAGGGCCCCATGTATAGGTGCTCGGTCGTGGCAGCGAGGATACAGTCAGGGGAGGTGGGTGACTCGGAGAATACAACTTTCAGGATCGTGTGGTGGACGTAGTGTGGAAAATTATTGCGGACGAGCTTCACCTCGGCGCCGGAGAAGACATTTATGACTCTGAGCGATGACATCATGTAAGTGGCGACCCAGCCATCGCCGTGGCAGCCAAGGAGATCCCTCCTGCCGGGGTACAGGACCCGCACGATGGTTCCGTCCTCGGGGCAGTGTAGTTGCTTCGTGATGCCGTCGTCGCAAGGTGAGAGAAGAAGCCACGGCAGCGCTGTGGCGGGCAGCGCTACGACCGCGGCGGCTCGCCAGGAGCGGCAGACGGCGGCGAAGCGTGCGCGGCCACGCGGTGAGGCAACCATGCGGTAGATGACGACGAGGAGATCGTCTGGAAACGTGGACGACCAGCACTGTCGCACGGTCGTGGTGGCACACGCGCGCTTCGCTCCCCGTTCGTCGCCGGCGGCGGCCATCTGCGTCGACATCGCGAACGGAGGGTAGATTGATTTGTTGGTGCGGCAACTGATGCATGGGTCGGATGGAAATCACCGATCGGGTGCACGCGTCCTTTTCTCTCTCGCTCACGCAGGACGTCCCTTTTTTTCCTTGCCAAGAGACCCGATCGGT
>JAPCYS010002868.1:0-77272 GCA_028641055.1 Alopecurus myosuroides | reverse complement strand
CCTCACTAGATTCACCAAAGCCCTGAGCAATTACAAGACTATGGTGAGGGCGATGATTAAGGAATCGACCCCATTCGAAGAGATCCATCGCCACTTCCCGCGGATTACGCCCGATGACTTCAAGACTTTCCTAGATAACGAAGTCGCTTGATGTCACTAAGAAGCAAACGGGATGGGGGAAGGACTATCGAAGAACATCGGTCACCACAATCTCGGCTGTCGTGGCTACGACGGGAAGGAGCCAGTTTGGGCGAAAGAGGACCAGGCCTACATGAAAAAGGGATTGAGAAACCCTTACGCAAGTATGCCCATGACCCGCAATTCCAGAAATTCATGAGGTCGAGGTACAATAAGCGAATTTCTGGCACTCCTCATGACCATTTATATATAGGAGGTCACGCCGAATTTTTCCCGGTGACTAACAGTATACGTTTTGTCTACTGCTAGCTAGGGCATGTCTTCTTCTACTACGGATCCGCTTTATTGGACCACTACATCCTTATGGCCCGAGAGTCGCAAGAGGAAGATCGGACAGAAACGACCATGATGTCGAGCCCCACAATGATGACGGGCACACGGTGGCGAGGAGGAAACCACTGATAGTGGCGCGGGGGTCCCTCAGGGAGCAGCACGACGGGAAACAAGCGTCGAAAGCGAGCTCCGAACAAGGTCGGCACCGTTCGAGAGAAATTCACGGAGGTGGACCCTTCCAGTGGCACGCCTCTAATGCCATTGGACCTTGTGAAGGGGTACTTCCTCCAACTTGGCGTGATACTTCGAGACGTCGTCAATGTCAACGAGCCGACTCTCAAGAAGAACTAACTCTGCGCGCCCAACTCATCTCGAGGCTGCACGCGCGGTACGAGTTCCCTCCCCCCTACAACAACGAGAATCTGAAGGCAACCTCGTGAACAAACTCGCCCTCACAGATTCACCAAAGCCCTGAGCAATTACAAGACTATGGTGAGGGCGATGATTAAGGAATCGACCCCATTCGAAGAGATCCATCGCCACTTCCCGCGGATTAGCCCGATGACTTCAAGACTTTCCTAGATAACGAGTCGCTTGATGTCACTAAGAAGCAAACGGGATGGGGGAAGGATCTAGCGTCGAAGAACATCGGTCACCACAATCTCGGCTGTCGTGGCTACGACGGGAAGGAGCCAGTTTGGGCGAAAGAGGACCAGGCCTACATTGAAAAAGGGATTGAGAACCCTTACGCCAAGTATGCCCATGACCCGCCAATCCAGAAATTCATGAGTCGAGGTACAGAAAAGTAACTCCGACCGGGGAACTTGTCTCGGACCCGAAGATGGTGGAGGTGTTATTTTGGTCACGGACGATAGCGTGAAGAATGTTGAGAAGCTAGTGGTAAGAAATTTACCATTTCATGCAACTCATCATCATCAAGTCCATGATTTCATTCTAGTACGAAACCAATTCTAAACCGTTTATATGTTGCTTCTGCAGCTATAAGAACAACAACTTGAATCTAACTCGTCGCAGACGTCGACGGCCAAAGTCGCGTGGGATAAGCCTTTCATCAGGGGGTACAACAAGGCAAAGAGCCAGGACCCTCTGAAAAGGCCGCACTTAGGCCGTATCACCACCGGCGGCGGACTTAATAAGAAGCACGCCAACTATGGCTTGGCTGAGCCCAGCACTAAGGAGTCGCGGGCGGCGAAGAAGAGCGAGGAGACGGAGGAGCTGAAGAAGAAGGTCCATGACTTGGAAACACATGGAGAAGAAGATTGAGAAAACGGTGGGGGAAAAGATGAATGCGCTCATCCCAGCCGTATTTGAAAAAATGTGGCTACATCGCCGGCGGCTCACAGGGCCGTTACCGACGTTCAATACCGTCGATGTTGGTGCCTGCCGCGGCGCCGCCGGTGGTCCGTCGACGTCGGCCGTGTGCCTGTCGCCCCCGCCGTGCCCGACGCGCCTGCCCCCGATGGACCGTCGGCCGTGCCCGACGCGCCTGCCCCCGATGGACCGTCGGCCGTGCCCGACGCGCCTGCCCCGATGGACCGTCGGCCATGTCCGGCGCGGCCACCACCCCGTTGCTCGACGAGCCCACCATCACCTGTGGTCCGTCGACGTTAGCCGAGCTCAATGCCCTCACGGTAAATTATGGACCGTCTCAAAAGCTGTAGCCAGTTCAATATAACCCTACTCTCTGACCTATCCATGCATGTTATCGCAGGCTGACGCGACGGGATGCACCTTCCTGCTAAAAGTGGGCAGCGAGTTGAAGGATGTTGCAAAGGGGAGCATCTTGCAGCCACTATCCCGCAAGTACCATTGCAGAGATATACCGGACAACGAGCTTCGGGTTCGCGTCGATCTGGTGCTACCGGATTCGAGAACTTGTATCCTCCTAATCAACCCCCGATGCCGACAGCGAGCTGAATCTCGGCAAACTGGACAATCAAATCTTGCTATGGCCGAAAGCCCTTATTCGGCTGAACACGACGTCAGGGTCGGCGCCAAGCCAAGCCATGACCGTCACTACTACACCGGTTGCGCCCGCGGCAAGCCAACAAGACAAGGTCCAACATGGCAATGTCCTCTCTCCACCTCCGGTGGATCCTCCTCCTCCCGAGCACGAGACGTCCAATGACGAGCAACATCACGAGCATGAGACCCATGACGAGTACATGGATATTGAACTTGCTCCCATTGACGATTTCATAAATCAGTTGGATGGCGAGAAGCCGGTTCCTCCGAAGTTACCCGCCAGAACTCTTGATATCCAGAAGAAGGTAGATGGCGGAGAGGGCGGTTCTTCTGAGTTACCCACCAGAAAACCGGATATACAGAAGAAGCTAACCTATTCCCAAGAAACTCCCGAGGAGCAGACGGCCTTTACGGCTCCACAGCCTACGCTGGTTACCCGAATACACTCCGTGCTACGGCCGCGGAGGCGGTAAAACAAAGCGGCACTCCCATCTGCTTGAGGCCGAAAAAGAATCGGAAGAGGACGGTAGCCAAGAAGAAGAAAGGTGGTGCCTCCTCTAGTAGCCAGCCAGCGGCCGCCCGAGTCCTGGACCGTTTGCCGCCCGCCGTCCCGTGGAGGAAGGTGCATGAGATAGGTGAGCCGATGCTGCCGCCAGAGGTTGTCGCTGTCATGGTGGTGACATGAGGACCATCCACGACGGAATTTTGTTCAAAGAGAATGAACTTCTACATGAGAAACATCCCTCCTACCCGCTATACGTGGTCAAGGTGCCCCGATCCTTGGCTTTGTGGATTCAAATCCCGCAGAGGTGTTCTTCATCAGATACGAAGACATATTCAGGGTCTTCCACTTGGGTAAGCTCGACCGAAGCATTGTCCGCCTGGTATCGCTCAGCATGGCGCATGATATGGTCATGGAGAATACCCCGCACATGGCGATTATGGACCCGTACTACATGAATGAGGACTACTTGCGGTCACATGCGGACCGAGTTCTTATCACGACTTACATAACGGGGTTTTTGATAGATAACAAGGATAAGAACGCCATTCTCATGCCATACTTTCCCAAGTAAGTAGTCCTCTCCGCTTCACGTCGTTACATTCTTTCTAGAATCTCCTTAGTATTCCGATTGATGATATTGATGGCTCTTGTTCGAAATGTTCTGCGCAGAAACGAAGGATGCGTACTCATCGTCATGGAACCGCATTGGTCACAATGCACTTATCTTGATGCGGGTAGGGCGGTGCAGAAGGACTACACCGACATAAGAGCTGTTCTTAATAGTGCCCTCAACGGCTTCGCCGCCGATTTAGGCAAGCCCCTAAAAAAGGAGAAAATAGTCCGAGGCGCCTACGTGTGCACCCACGTAACAAACTTCCCCTGCCTCAAGCAATCGGAGCAAGAATCTGAGTTGGAAGCTTGGTATGTCATCTTTCAGATGAGGGTACTTAAAGGATGCCCAACAGGCCCATCTACCAAGTGATCTCCGAGACCTGACCACAAAAATGGCCAACACCGCCTCTGAATATGTGCGGGCTGAGTTCCGTCGCATCCAGCGGAGGATCTGCACGATACTCTCGTCGGATGTCATCACTCGGGGTGGCTTGTTCTTCCACGGCCACGCACCACCGAGCAACCGTGACATAGAAGCACACCTACGAGAGCAACGTGACACCCGGACATTCAACACGCTACAAGGCGTTCGTCCGTTCCCGCCGAGAATATAGGATTGACAAAATGTTAGTATACACTTGCATCATAAACTTTTAGACCTTTATTTGTCGTGTTTTATTCGTAAACCTTGATGCTTCTATTTTTTGATAGTTATTTGCGGTCTTATCACTTTCGATGCTAAACTCGTATTTTTGTCCTATGCACAGATGACATAGTATGTGTATGTCGTAGGGTTTCCCGGAGTCTACGACGACTGGGACCAATGCCGAAGACAGGTGCACGGTTTCAGCGGCAACAGCTACAAGGGGTACAAGACCATGGTGGAGGCGGAAGCTCGATACGCCACTTACCTAGCGAGAGAGAAGACGGAGAAGACGAGGGCCCGGATGACCACATTCGCCATCGCCGTGCTTATACTCCTTGTACTCCTAGTGTTGATGCTACTTGTTGTTTTGCTTGTCTAGATAACTAAACTATCGATTTGTTTGGACTATGTACTCCTAGTGTTTGAACTATGCTTGTAACTAAACTATTCGTTTCGAGACTATTTGGTGATGATCGAGACTATTTGGTGATGATCGAAATATTTCTGTTATTTTGCTGTCATTTTCATATTTATTACTGTCAATTTGCTGTAATTCTGTTATTTTCGTTTCTTTTATTTTTGACACAGCAAAACCATACCCCAGGCGAATAGGGAAGCATACCCCAGGCGAACATGTACCCCAGGCGCACAGCGCTTGTTCGCCTCAGGTAAGAGGCTTACCCCAGGCGCACAAGGCTTGTTCGCCTGGGGTATGTCAAGATACCCCAGGCGCATTTGGTTATTCGCCTGCGGTAAGTCATTACCGCTGGCGAGGTGGTCCCAGGCGAACAAACATTCGCCTGCGGTAGGCTAAATTGGTTCGCCTGCGGTAGCCTTTTCCCTACTAGTGTCACAACAAATCTCTAAGACACAAAGAAATAGAAATAAGTGGCAAAAGCTCTCACTAGAGCAGAGATAGCAAATACAGTCATACAGAGGACACATGTCCCAACAAGTCATCATTACATTACAGCGGAAGCAAACAAAGTGTCTGAGTACAGACCAGATCCAAATAGGCTTAAGAGGCTGGAAACGAAAGAATGGAGCCCATCCACGAAGTCTCGGATCCTGCCCGGGTCCGCTATCTACTCGTCAGCAGCCTCGTCACACTCCACGTAGTAGCCACCATGGGGATCCTCGGAAACGTAGTCTGCAGAACACGCAGCCCCAAAGGGGTCAGTACAGACGAGTACTGGCAAGCAAGACGCACAAGATACCAAAGTGTACCCGGCAACACCAAGTACAGATGCTTTGGGTTCAACGGAGGATAGGAGATACAAAGAAGCGGCAGCGGTCTGCGCTAACCAACTACATAAACACGCCACAACCTCCGGCTAAAAGAAAAGGATAAGATAGCGTATTGGAACCAACTACAACTACTCACCAAACAAACCCATCCTGGATATCGCCCCTTATCCAAAGAAGCAATCCGAGGATAACTCACACAGTTGAATTAATGAAGGTTCAGGTTATTGTGTCAATATGCCTATTACTAGTCAAATTATTATTCATTAGGAGTAAGTTGTCTGAGTACTTGTTAGCCAGCACTTTCACCAAGTCGTCACATAACCGCGGACAACAAGGCTTCTCGAGAAGATTCATCCCTGCAGGGTGTGCTCCAGTACCCGTACACACTCGAGCCACCAACTAAAACTCTGGTGGACTCAACACGACTCGAACCATCTCTACAACCTGTCCTAGGAGCCACGGAGCTATAAGGTCCCGGCCAGTCCGACCTAACCTAAGCGCAAAGGTGAAAACCACACCCCCCGTCACCACAGGCCTCGCCCTATATGCATCATCATCATCATAATCATCAACCATGGGCGCGACCCATTCATGCGTATGCGCAAATGGAACACCCGAACTAAGTGTGGCTCTTCGGACAAACTGCGGATCAGGTCAAAGTCGAGGGGGGTTCCATACGACCATCCGGATGCGGTGAGCACGCTCATCATGGATCAGAGGACAAGACCCTTTTCCTATTTAGGGTCGACACTAGCAGACTTCAAAACCCTAACCCGGGCCTCCTGCCGGTGCCTTATCATCAAATTGTTATTACCCCAAACATTAACATGATATGGATTATAACAAGCCCATCTATCAAACTAAACAGGTGATAAGATAAATGACAACAAGACTCGAGCACAACAAACCTAAGCATGGTACTACGACACCGGCTAACAAACAACAGGGTTGTAGGTGTGGGGGTGAGGCTATATTCATGGCTGCAGGATGACATGTGATAGGATCGGAACACAAGCAACGATTCGTAAGGCTAGCAGATTAGACAACGGAAAGTATCGGTATCAAGTGTGGAAATGACACAATGGTTCATGTGAGTGAATACTTGCCTGCAACTCAGTAGCCTGGTACTGGGCTAACTCCTCTGAAGTAGTGTCGTAAACCTCGTCTGTCTCAACGTCGTCGTTTATTCGAGAAGAAGCAAACAAACAACAAAGAGAGACAACAATCAATAACATGGCATAATGCACAAACATGGGATGATGCATGACAATTTAATTGATGCATCAAAGATAAGCTAGTTGACATGGTAAACATATTTAATTGGGCCCATATACCATTTGGGTTGCATATAGAAAGGCCCAAGAATTAAGTTGAATTAAGTGATCTACAAATAACCATCATGTGAGAGTTGATTAGAATGATGCATGGATGATGAAAACAATAAGAAAACAACAATAGCTTCTATTTGATATGTTGTTTACCAAGTTTGGAATTTCATTTATTAAGTTATGAAATTTGGCTTCTTAAATGAGTTACACAAACATTTATTGTTTTCACCCATTTTAATTGTTCAAAATAGATAACAAAATTCATATTTGGAAAGTACACAAAATTTTAGATGGAATACATATTTCATCTGTTGAAAAAGGATTTAAAAATGAGCAAGTTATTAATTTGACAATTTTAAATGCCTTAATTAAGAAAAAGTTGTTTTCAGCAATTTAATTTATTTAAAACAGAACAAAAAGTTGATATTTGCAAAGTTCATGAAAAATGGAATGGAAAACATATTTGATTTGTTGAATTTGGAAATTCTATGCCCAAGTTATGAATTTTGCAAGCTAGAAGGTGTAATTAAAGTATTGAATTATTACTCCAATTTTAATTAGGAAAAACAGTGAACAAATTGTATTGAAAAGGTTGAAAACATGTATAAAATGTTTCAATTAACATTTTGAGCTATTAAACATAATTTTTGGATCATTATTGAATTTATTATGCATTTTTCCATAACCATTTTTATTCTGCCCTTTTTAGTAAACAGAAGGAAACATGTTCAAATTTAATTCAATTGTGACCAAATAAAATACCACTGTAGAGTTTGTTAAGACAAATTTTTAGAGCCCAAGTTTGCTCAATTGGGGTGAACAAAACTCAAGTTATGAATTCCCAAAGTTTCCAATTTTTATTGCATTTTCTGTATTTAATTATTTAGTGCAAAATTTATTGCAGAAACATGTTGCAACTTTGTGACTAATAGAAAGAGCACAAGATTCTGAATCCACAGAAACTTGAATCATTGAAATTGGAGCAATTTTCAATTTGTTATGGATTTTACAAATAAAGACTCAGATCTGTTTTTCTGGATTTCGGGAAATAAAAGAAAAAGGCCGAAAAAGGGGGTGACTTTTGCTTCCAGGGGGACTCGAACCTGGGATCCAGGGGTGCGCTGAACGGGGCTAGCCACTGGGCTATCGCTGCGATTCGTGTTAGGACTAGAGCGCGCATGTTTTTGAGGTAAAGGATTCGGCTTTAAACTGACGAAACTGCACAGCGTTCAGTTAACTGAACGTTACGAGGAACAGATCGACGAGGGGAAGGACGACGGCGACGAACCGTGCGATCTGCTGCTGTGGCCGGCGTGCGCGGGCGCCGGGGGGAATTCGTGCTGTGAGTGCGCACCGTGGAGCAGAGGGCGTTGGAAGGAAGGCAGAGGGGTGCTCACCTCGAGGGCTTGGGCGAGCGGGAGCAGGCGACAGGAAGGAGAATGGCCGCGGCTCGACAACGGAAAACGTAGACGGCGCGGTCGCCTGGAGCCGTCTCCGGCCGCGCCTCCTTCAGCAAAAACGGAGGTGGAACCCTCCCGGTTCCATTCCCGCCGGGAAGAGCTCGTGTCAACGACCACCGCAGCCGCTGCTCTACCTCAAGTTTTCGGCCATGGAGGGGTTCAGGGAAAAACAGAAAGTTCAGAGAAGAAAAACCGGAGAGGAGAGGGGAAATCCGAGGGGAGAGATGGAGGTGGCGGCGGCTTGAGGAGGAGGAAGAAGGGAGGCTAGGGTTTGGGCCGATGGGGGGTTAAGTAGGTGAAGGGGGAGGAGGAAAAGCTTGCAGGTGGGGTGGCCTCCCCTCCTCTGTCTCCGTACAGAGGCGGAAGACGGCAGAGGTCGTGGGCGCCTGGGCCTTGGGGTTGAGGTGGGCTCAGCCCACTTGGGCTGGCTTGCCTCCCCCACTAGTTCCTTTTTTTTTCTTCTGTGTTTCTTTTTGTAGAGAAGGCAAAGGAAAGAATTTGAAAGAGTTTTTGGGTTTCAAAATTCATGAAATTAATTTCTATTGATTAAGCATTGTAAATGCCCAGTTGCATGATGTTTTGTTTTCAAAAAATTTAAATATTTGTGGATGTTTGAATTTTAATTGAATTTGAGTGAATTTTGCAATAATTGAAAATATTGGGAATTTAGCAAGTTAATTATTTGGAAATTCAAGTTTATTGGAAACAAATAAATGGTTTGATTTGAATGTTTTATTTGAAAAAGTTGTAACAGACCAAGTGTGAAACATAATGATTTGAAATTTGATTTGAAATTCAAACTCAACACATGTGTGGATATGATGACATGATGCATTTGAAACAAAAACAAGAAACAAACATTCTAAGTTGGGAGTTTTCATACTTGGGATGTTACAGCTAATGAGGAGATTGAGAAGGAGTGCATTGCGAAAGCGCCGAAGCCGCGGAAAAGAGAACCTAGATCCAAGGCCGCAAAGTCCGCGAGCCAGCCTGCTAAGATGCCGCTCCGTGTTCAGGACGGGCCACCTACATCTAAGCATACGCCGCAGATGCATGTGATGGGTCAGCCTATGCTTAACCAGAACAAGCTCAAGGCCACAAGTGGGGATATGCAGAGTTTGCATGACATCATTATTTTTCTTGAATCGCGCCTTGTTGAATCCAAGGATCCATCATACACAGTTTTCATTGCCATGGTGCCAAAGGACTTGGGCTTCGTCGAATCAACCGGCGCGGATAGGATAGTACTGCGGTTTTCGGACATCTTCGATATGTTCCATAGAAATCCGCTTCACTACTCCATGGTCCGCCTATACTCGCTCAGTCTGGCGGTGCAAGTCAGCAGGGATAATACACCGGGCATCGCGATAGTGCACCCCTTCTACATGCGCCATGACGTGTTGTGCTCCGTTGGAAACCAGGTAGTCGCGTCGACATATCTCCGGGACTTCATGTTGGCGAACCAGACCAAGGATTACATCCTCATGCCTTAGTTTGCCGGGTAAGTCAACATTCTTAGCCGAATCGAAAGTGATTTTCTTTAGATTTTCATCGCTCCTTTCCAACACTTTGTTTGGATTGTTCCGCGCAGATATACACAATGCACACTCATCTGAATTTGTATCAGTCATTCGCATGCCACGTATCTCGACTCAGGGAGTGCGGTGAAGAAAGACTACTCCAACGTGAAGAAAGTTTTGGATAATGCTCTCACCGGCTACCACGCAAAGGAGGGCATAATCGCTAGGGAGAAGGTCGTTCAGGGCGCTCGGGTGTTCACCCACACGACGACTTTCGCGTGCGTCAAGCAGCCGGCAGGCAGTAACCGAGACACCTACTATGTCCTCCATCATATGCGGGCGTACGTACGGGATCAACAGTTCCTTACCCTACCTAGTCAAGTCGAACAATGGGCCTCCCGCTTGTCGATGGTCGGCGATGACAAGGTTAGAGAAGAGATATATGATATCCAGAAGTGCTTTGCCACGAAAATCGTTCATGAAGTGGTGAACAAGAGTGGGACATTTTACTTCCGGTTGAACATGCCGAACCGCGACATAGATACCTACCTAGCAACTGCATGTGACGACAGGCCCTTCATCACTCCGAAGGGTTGTCCCGTTGTAATCCCTGGGCGAATGAGTCAGAAGGAGTGAGAACTATTGTATGGCTTGCTACATTTTCCGAAATTAGTTGAACTCAATCGTTAGGGTTATGAATCTTCCATCGTGTAACAGATGTTCAATTATGTCAATGATTAATTATCTTTCTTTTTATTATTGCGGTCCTACTTGTGATGTTCGATCGATCTTTTCAATAAATAAATGCCGATGATTACAAAAGTTGGTTCACACTAAGATGGCCTTGCTGGTCTGGTGCGCCTTGTGATTTTCACAAAGTTAGGATCTTGTGCATCCCACTTGGCGCACCGGGTCCACCAAGGCCGCTTGTATGTGTCCACCCTAAATATGAGGCACACATCGTTACGGTTATGAATTGTCCATTGTGTAACTGATGGTCAATTATGTCAATGCTTATTATCTACCTTTTATTATTCCGGTCCTACTTGTGATGTTTGTTCAATCTTTTGTATAAATGACGATGATTACAAGAGTTGGTTCACACTAAGATGGCCTTGGTGGTCTGGTGCGCCTTGTGATTTTCACAATGTTAGGATCTTGTGCATAACACTTGGCGCACCAGGTCCACCAAGGCCGCTTGTATGTGTCCACTCTAAATATGAGGCACACATCGTTACGGTTATGAGTCGTCCATTGTGTAACTGATGGTCAATTATGTCAATGCTTGATTATCTACCTTTTATTATTCCGGTCCTACTTGTGATGTTCGTTCGATCTTTCGTATAAATGCCGATGGTTAAAAGAGTTGGTTCACACTCAGATGGCCTAGGTGGTCCGGTGCGCCTTGTGATTTTCACAAAGTTAGGATCTTGTGCATCCCACGTGGCGCTCCGGGTCCACCTAGGCCGCTTGTATGTGTCCACCCTAAATATGAGGCACACAGACCGATGACCATTTTGTTCCTGTTAAGAGGTACTATAGGAGGTGGTGATCCGGGGAAAGGAATGAATGCGAGGGTTTCTGGATTTCTTTGGAACTAAATAATGTCACATATGTAATATGGTTTGTGAGATCCGAAAGAAATTGAACCTTTGGTGCACATTCGTAATGGTGACATTCCTCAGAAATCCCGTCTGGGGTTATGAACAATGTCGTCGTTATGGATGTGCACAAAACGGTCCATTTTTTCCAGATCTCACTATATTACATATATGATTTTGTTTAGTTCCAAAGATTTCCATAAAATCTTCCTTCCCCCGCATCGCCATCACGTGTACTTACCTCGTAACAGGCACAAAATGTGAAGGTCCAACTTCACATCAAGGCCCGATGACCATCTTGTTCCTGTTAAGAGGTACTACAGGTGGTGGTGATCCGGGAAAAGGATGAAGATGAGGGTTTCTGTTGGAACTAAGGAACGTCGCATATGTAATATTATTGTTAGTGAGATCAGAACTGAGTTGCACCGTTTGGTACATATACGTAACGGGGATATTTTTCATAGCCCCGGACGGGGCTATGGAGAATGTTTCCATTATGCATGTGCACAAAATGGTCCAACTTTGTTAGGATCTCACAAACACTTACGTATGTGATTTTGTTTAGTTTCAACGAAGTTCAGAAACCCTTGTCTTTATCCTTCTCCGGATCGCCGTCACGTGTACTACCTCGTAACAGGCACAAAATGTGAAGGTCCAACTTTCCATCAAGGCCCGATGACCATCTTGTTCCTGTTAAGAGGTACTACAGGTGGTGGTGATCCGGGAAAAGGATTAAGATGAGGGTTTCGGTTGGAACTAAGGAACGTCGCATATGTAATATTATTGTTAGTGAGATCAGAACTGAGTTGCACCGTTTGGTACATATACGTAATGGGTATATTTTTCATAGCCCCGGACGGGGCTATGAAGAATGTCCCCATTATGCATGTGCACGAAATGGTCCAACTTTGTTAGGATCTCACAAACACTTACGTATGTGTTTTTGTTTAGTTTCAACGAAGTTCAGAAACTCTTGTCTTTATCCTTCTCCGGATCGCCATCACGTGAACTACCTCGTAACAAGCACAAGATATGAATGGCCAATTTGATCCTTTGTGTTTAACTTTCATCTTATTTATGTAATATATCTCAATTTACTATTTATTACAGAAATTCTTAAAACTATTGTTTTTGGTTATCTTTCTTGTCATTACAGATGTCGAGGTGCTACGTGGTGTTTAGAGGCAGGGTTCAGGGAGTCTACGATCACTGGGAAGACTGCTTCGAGCAAGTGAACAAGTTCAGAGGGAATTCCTACAAATCCTACAACACAAGAGTAGCGGCGGAAGCTAGGTGGTGCATCCATCTCGAGGAACAAAAGAAGAAGAAGAAGAAGAACAAGTGGATGAAGACTCTCGCCGCCGCTCTTGTCGCCCTCGCCTCGCTCGTCATGGAGAAAATGACAAATAACCACCCCATTTGAGGCGACGGTGTCAGCTAACCACCATTTTTGAGGAAAATGACATCAAGCATCACACTTCGGGGTAAGTCTATGACGCGGAGCACCAAATTCGGTTGATCGCTCGGTTTAGTCAGCTTAATAGGGTTTCTGACTGAAGGGGCCCACTGTTAGAGCTACGTCGCAAAAAAAAAAGAACTAGCGTTGGTGCCGCGGTCGCACAGCACGATCTTGCCGGCGACCTTTGCCGGGATGAGGCTGCCGGCATGCAGAGCGCGCCCATGCTGCTGTTGGACGCGTTTCCTGCGTAGATGAACGGCACCGGCATGGTGGGCAATTGCTTGCCGCTATACAGGGAGACGCTTGAGTATTTGTTGCCGTTGCCGACGGTGATGTAGGCTGGGAAGTCGCGGTCGAGCGTGCCCGCGCCCACAGTGGTGATCCACGGCGTGCCGTTCGTGAGCGACGCCGCGCCCGGCCCGGCATTCCCCGCCGAGCAGGCCACGAAAACCCCCCTTTCCATGGCACTATAAGCGCCTATCGCGATGCTGTCGCGGTAGTAGTCCGACGTGCCGCCGCCGAGGGAGAGGGAGAGCACGTCCACGCCGTCGGCCACGGTGACCTCCATGCCCTTGAGGATGTCGGAGCTGAAGCAGTCGCCGACCCAGCACACCTTGTAGGTGGCCACGCGCGCGCGGGGCGCCATGCCCTTGGCTGTCCCGGGCGCGTACCCGAGCAGGTCCGCGCCGCGCACGGCCGAGCCCGGCGCCGTGCTGGAGGTGTGCGTGCTGTGGCCGTCGTTGTCCCTCGGCGAGCGCGACTCCTTGGACTTGTCCGCGGGGCCCTTGGACACCTCGTACCCGGCCAGGAAGAACCTCGCGCCGATGAGCTTGCGGTTGCACGCGGAGGCGTTGAAGTCGCTGCCTTCCTCGCACTTCCCCTTCCAGCCCGCCGGCACAGGGCCGAGCCCGGCGTATTCGTAGCTCACCCTCTCGGGCCACACGCCGGTGTCCAGCACGCCAACGACGATGTCGCTGGTGGTGCCTAACTGCGGGAAGAGCGCGTCCGCCCTGTCGAGTCCCAGGAACTCCGGCGTCCGGGTGGTGTGCAGGTCGTACCGCGTCTCCGGGTTGATGAGGAGCACGTCGGGGTGGGCCTCCAGCGCCTGGGCCTCCGCGCGCGTGAGCCGCGCCGAGTAGCCGCGGAGGAGGGTGTCGTAGGTGTAGATCACAGAGGCGGCGCCGCCGGACACGGACTGCAGCAACGACGCGTATCAGTCGCGGGGCGCAACGACGACGCGTACCAGTCGCGAGGCGCCGGCGCCGAGCTCCGCTTCCTCGCCTCGCGCTCCAAGGCCGAGGTCGTCGACATGCTGCGCAAGCACCCCTACGTCGACGAGCTCGCGCAAAGCAGGCGCGCCTTCGCCGCTTCGGCCGTGTCTCTCGTCGCCGCCGCCAGCGCGCGCGCCGACGGGCACTCCTCGCCTCGCTTCCCCGCCGCGCGCATGTGGAGTCAGAGCGCCGATGAACATAACATGTTCTACGAAATGGGTACACGAGAGATTGTTTGCCTGTGTGTGCAGACTGTCAGAGACGATATTTTTTTTCCTTTTTTTTGCCACATAGGCCTGACAGTGGGCCCGTCCAGTCAGAAATTCTGTTAAGCTGACTAAACCGAGCGATCAGCCGAATTTGGTGCTCCGCGTCATAGACTTACCCCGAAGTGCGATGCTCGATGTCATTTTCCTCAAAAATGGTGGTTAGCTGACACCGCTGCCTCAAATGTCGTGGTTCTTTGTCATTTTCTCCTCGTCATGCTATGGTTCCTAGCTAGATGATTAGGTTATCAGCGACTAGATAGGTCACTTGTAACGGTGATGAAGCATCGATCGATGTAATCGGTCCCGATGATTAACTGTCTGATGTAGGTCACTTGTATCAATTTGACTCTGATAGACACTTTGTATTGATAATCTGCTGTTTGATGTAGCTATTCGGAATTCTAGGCAGTATGATCAACTATGATATATTATTTGTTTGTCACAGAACTGTTTTGATACATTTTGTCTACTGATATTCTTCTGTATTTGAGCTGTATATACCTGTATAAATACGGTACTGTGTATTTTTAAAAAATACAACATAGTATAGCCGTGACGCACCTAAAAGGATAGGCGTGGCGCACCAGGAAACTTAGCCGTGGAGGCATTATATGGCCGTGACGCACCTAAAATGTTCGGCGTGGCGCACCTTTGAAGTTAGGCATGACGCACCGCGAACTAGCCGCGGCGCACCGTGCGCGTGCGTCACGGGTATTAATATGCGTGGCGCACCGACGAGGTTCGTCACGGCTAACCCAATAGGCGCGGCGTGAGAGCCGTGACGCGCCCTGGTGCGTCACGGATAAGAAAATCGGTGCGTCACGCATGACCTTATCCCTAGTAGTGTGTGGAGAGGGTGTCCGGTTAATTAAGCTTCTTGGGCATAATTAAGCTGTCTGCATACTATGGGGTCCGCCCCTGCGCCCGAGGATGATCGCCGATATCTTCTGTGGAAGACGGAGCCTGTTCTCCACTAGCTGGAGCACATGAATGTAGAACTCCGGTAGCCGGAGACCGTCGTCCTCCTCCTCCTCCTCCGCCGCCGCAGCCTCCTCCTCCGCCGCAGCCTCCTCCGGCTCCTCATCCTCCTCTGCAGCAACAGCGTCGCGACGTTTACCGCGTGTTGACCACTTGGCACAGAGCTTTGCCCCCCTTGCTGCGCTTGATGCCCCCCGTGCTCCGCGTCCGCGTCCACATCCGCGAGTAGAAGGCGTCGCTTCCTGTTCCTTAATGACAATGGAGCCACCACCACGTGCATTCGATGCATGCGATCCACGTGGACGCGATCCACGTGGACGTCCAGGTCGACGTCCACCACGTACAGGTCGGGTTTCTTCGACCGTGACGACGCCGCGCCCACCACCGGTTACACGCGAACCACGCGGTCGTCTCGCCATGGCTAAAAAAATTGCTGTCGAGACATCGTAGTAGTTTTCATAGACGGGGGTGCCATGAGACTACGGGTAGTGACGTGGGGAAACGGGATCGCGTTGGTGACAAAGACACAGGATTTACCCAGGTTCGGTACGTCGTATTATACGACGTTCCTACTCCTGCAATCTCACTAATCAGGACTAAAGCCTGTGCAAATAATTACAATGTGAGGTTAGGTTTACCTACTCGCGGAGGATCAACTTTGACGGGGGGATGATAACCCGGTAGGCCAAACTCCAAGGTGTGACCCGGCCCAAAGGACAGTGCGCAGGATCCGGCTAAGGATAAGGAAGCTTGTGGAAGGCCCAAGTTTGTAGGCCCAGTAATCCGGATTGTGGGTTATTGTAAAGGAAAGCTAGGGTTTGTGCGCCGTGTCCGGGTAGGATTCAGGGTGCGCCTTGGGGAATAAGCCGGGGGTACGGGTGCTTTATAAACCGACCCCCAGGTCTAGTTTTAGACAGAGATCTAAGAACCCTAGCAATAGCGCTTGGTATCGAGCATTCAGTGTAACCCTAGAGTTGAGTTGTTATATCGAGATTGGAGACTCGGCGACTTTGATTGCCGGCCACCAGATTGAATCGCACCATGTCTTCCTCTGAGCTAAACCCTCTCCCAAATACCTGTGTCGTCTTGCCCCAAGATCAGTTACCCCCGGTAACATCTGCCGTGATTATCCCACGACAGTTGGCGCCCACCTTGGGGCCTGCGTCCAAAGGTGTTTACATCACGGGAGAAGCTCGGAAGGGCATGGAGAATCTTGTCATCGGCGAAGTCTACATCGACCACGAAGGAGAAAAGATAGTGGACGATTCCGGCTGGGGGCCGGAGTCGGATCACCTCGAATCCGGATCCGTCGTGACGATCGGCCGGATCAGCGTCTTCATTGGTATGGTATGTGCTTCCAATTCGATCCCTGACAACGTTGGATCTGATTCTATGCCAGGAAAAGCCACGTACACCCGATCAGATGATGAAGAATCAATTGGAACGACACATCCGGCAGAAGAACCCATCGCGGAGTGGGAACAGCCGGAGGAGCCGGCATGGACCCCACGCGACCGGGCCGAAAGAGAAGATGATACCGGGTCTATCCTGGATCTACTGGAAAACCGGTATGAGGAGAACGGTGAGGAAGAACAGCATGAATTCACATCGGATATCGTACGCCGAGTTGCAGTCTATGCGGCCCCTGCGGCCAACCAAGGAAACGCAACCGCGGCATCAGTCGGGGCGGCTCAGGCAGTGGCCCAGCAACAGGGCGCGGCTAACGGAGACCCGGTCTTGGCCCGGGTTGATGGAGAGTCGGCGTCAGTAACTAGCAGAGCAGCGGATGAGGAGTTGCATGCAAACACGTTCGGATTCTTAGAAAACCGGACACCAGGGGCGGGTCCTTCGAACCCGCGCCACCCGGCCTTATTCGATAACAATCTGATTCTAGATCCCACGGTTCTCGCAACGGTTATCACTCCGGAAAACGCAGCGGAACGCGTCAGGGATCTGGATGTGGCTCGTCGTGCGCTGGAACAGCAAAGAAGGCAGGTAGAGGCAGAAAGGCAAGGGGTGGCCACGCGGCAGCGTGAGCTAGATGCGTTGGAAACCCGGCTCCGAGAGGAAACGTCTAGAATACATCAAAGGCACCACACCAGGTTACCAGCAATGGGCGGGGTCATTAACCCGGCTAATTTATTTGTTACACCTCAGGACCAGCCGATACCAGTGGTGAACCAGGGAACCGCACCCCAACAGGTAACAGCAGCGACACATCCGGCAAATGAGCGGACCGGGTTACCCCCACCACAAACTAGGGTCACAACCGGCAACGATCTACCACCACCGCCACCATCACGGTTCCGCACACCAGCCGGCCACTACAATAACCCCATGGACAATATATATGCAGCGACACTCGCGTTGAATCAAATCCCTGTGGGAGAGTCGCCCCATGCAGAGAAGACTCGGCAAGCCATCGATCTGTTGCACACTGCGGTGGCACAGCAAGCGAATTATCCGGATCACAGAAGCGGTATGCACGGGACGCCGTACGTCAGTCAACAGCAAGGGAATATCCAAACAAGTTCAGCGCGACGGAGGGAAGAGCAGCAGCAAATGCCGCCTCCTCCCCGCGCTCAGGCAGCATCAGCAGCACAGGCCGTCGTGGACAGTTCTAGGGCTCGGAGGGCCGCGGCCGGGTCTGCAGCGCATGGACTTCCCGCAGCATCGCGCCCAGCGCGCCCCCCGCGGTATCACACGTTTCTAGAGCCAGGCCGGCCTCAACCGTTCTTGCGGGGCCTAAGTGTCTCTCGGACAGTATCAGAGCTGAACCTTACCCGAAAAAATTCAAAGAGCCGGGGAAAGTAGTGAATTATGAGCCAACTATGGATCCCGAAACATGGCTAAGCAGTTACGAGATGGCAATGTCAATTCGCAACGCGTCCGAGAACCTCCAAGCCAAGTTCATGTACCTGATGATGTCGGAAGGAGCAGCAAAATTGTGCTTCACCAATTTGCCGGAAGGATCGATCAAGTCTTGGGAGGAATTGAAGACCGCGTTTGTCAAGCACTTTCACGGGACCTGCAGGAAATTATTCACTATTGATGATCTAGAGCGATGCGTCCAGAAGAAGGGAGAATCGGCGCGTAGTTGGGTGCGCCGGGTTATGGAGATACTTCACTCATCCACGGATATCCAGCCCAAGGATGCACTACAGGCCATGGCAAAAACATGCAAGTATATACCCTTAGTGCAAAAGTTAACTCGCATGATGTCCAGTCGAAATGCGTCGGAGGTTACAATGGGAGAATTGATTGATGCGTGCAACAAACACGCTGCGACAGATACTACAGAAGAAGAAGCTGATGACAAGAAGGTAAAAGCCAACACAAGCAATAACGGAAGAACCGGCAATGGATCAGCATCAGGTAATAACGGAAATAGCCAGAACAAGCGCCCGTTCGAAGGAGGCTCCGAGTTTGTCGCCAACACAGAAGCCGGGTCTTCGAGGCCCAGAGCAGAAGGAAATTTCAACGGAGGTAACCACAATGGAGGAAACTATCAAGGTCCACCAAGGCCGGGTAACAATTGGGACATATTCAGGATGGCATGCCCGAAGCACAGCAGGAATGGCAGGCCAGCTAACCACTCCCTAGAACAGTGCGCCGATTTACAAAGATGGAAAAATGAGGAAGTGCACAGAGCTATGCGAGGTGCAGGACGGGGAGGAGGACCGGGTCCAGGGGCAAACCCGGGCAACGGCCCACCCCCAGCCGGTAATCCGGCGGCTGGAAATCAAGGTAATAACCAAGGGGGGGCAGGAGGTTTCCAGGCTAACCCCAAACAATTGGGTCAATATCATGTGCATACCACAGGAGGCTCCAACAAGGACAAAAAGATACTGAAGCAAGCGGTCAACTCGGTTTCGTTAGCTGTCCCGAGGTATTTGAGATGGTCAGAACAGGAGGTAACATGGAGCAGAAGGGATCACCCAGAAAGAGTGGAGCACCCAGGAGTCTTGGCACTAGTAGTCGCACCGCAAGTCAATGGGTACGAACTGAAAAAGGTTTTAATGGATGGTGGAAGCAGCATCAATATACTGTATTGGGAAACCTTCCTACGCATGGGTCTCAAGGAGTCTCAGCTGCAAAAAAGCTCAACAGTTTTTCATGGGATAGTGCCGGGTCATTCAGCATGCCCCGAGGGAAAAATCGCATTGGAGGTAGCCTTTGGAGAGTCAAAGGATAACTATCGAATTGAGTGGCTTACCTTTGAGGTAGTCAAATTGCGCCCTTATCACGCGTTATTTGGAAGGCCGGCTTACGCCAAATTCATGGCTAGGCCGTGTTACGTATATCTACAGCTAAAGATCCCGGGTCCCAAGAAGACCATTACCATACATGGAAATCGAGACATAGCAGCTGAATGCGACGAAGGAGATGCAGCAATGGCCGAGCAGGCCTGTAGAAAAGAAGAACTCAAGCAGTATCGGTCTCAAGCAGACCCGGAGGGTAGAGCCACATCAAAAAGGCCGAGTACTGAAGGCGAACGAGCAAAATCCAAGGTAACACAAGATGCTAAAATGGTGGCTTTTGTCAAGGATGACCCCTCCAGACAATCCGCCACAGAAGAAGAAGCTGCCGGGTTACTCATAACCGGCCATGTCATGGAAATACCTTACCCGGGTTGGCTAGCAAACCCGGTACTCGTCATGAAAAAGTCTAACGTGTGGAGAATGTGCACCGGTCACGCCAGTTCGGGACCGGTGTCCACGAAGAACTAAACAATGTAACGGGCAGCAGGTTTCAGACGCGCTCTTTTCCTACCCAGGGCACCTAAGGGGACTGGAAGGTTTTTAATGAGGCGGCCTGCTGATCCAAACTTTCTCGCAGCAATAAAGAGATGGTTATCAAGTCCTATTTCGTTACAGCCTGATTACAAGTAAGTAGTATCCACGTGGTATCAGTATTTCCGTATCATTAAGAATGTTGAGTATATACAGGTCTCGGGGGCTGGCGGCTCAAGTAGCCCAGCTAGCAACCCAAAAGACCCGGCCTTGATGCCTATAAGTTATAAGGGCCGATTATTCGCAAACGAGTACGGCTGCAATCTTATAACTGGACAAAGGAGCCAAATTTTCTTGACTTTTCTTACTTAAGCTCGATGTGACTCGCATTAAAGTGGCATGATTCGTTCGCTTACGATTACAATCAGCCATGAAGCCCAATGGGACTTGCCTGACACTGATCTCGTATGGATGTAACAACATGGTATCCACGCGAAAGCCGGCTTACAGTACAAGATAGTCAAAAGGGTCATCTAAACCACAAGTTTATGCAGAGTACAAGGCTAAAAGCTGGAAACTCAACAACTATCAAGCATAACTTCAGTATTCACACGGAATGGCTTTAGGCTTGCGACTCAGTAAAAAATAATTTGTTCTCTGAGAAAGGACACACCCCCATGACTCGGACTTTGGGTCCTGGGGACTGGGGACTTCGAACAGAAACAAACTACTTGGCTATCGCAGTTCGAAAAACCTCACCATCCGAGTCTTGGGGACTTAAAGAAAAAAGCCCACGTATCAAAGCCCCTGGTACTCGGAAAACCGAGTCTTACGAAGGGAGCCAAAATAGAGAATCGGGTATCGAGAAAAAGTTCAAAGAATAGGCAAGCAATACGGTTATCAAAAGGCCAGAAAAGCCGCAAAGTATATCACGGACTAAAAAGTACGTTACAAGGTACGGCATCAGTATCAGGGGTGCACAGGCGCACCATCAAAAGCATAACAGTGTGATTACAAAGCATTACAAGGTATTATGATAATACGGCCCTATTCGGCCTCCTGAGTACGGCCTTCCGGGTCTGAGTCCTGGGTTTGCTGCTTAGCCTTCTTGGCACCCTTACCCGGACTCATGGCATCAGGGCGGACTGGTGGAGGGACGGCTGGTGTAGAGGCAGACGGGCCCGATCCTAACTCGGCCTCTCTCTTCGCAGTCGCCTCCCTCTTCCTGGCCGAGCTAGAAACCCACTTCTCCAAGATATCAAAAGGCGGGGGCGCTTCCTCCGTAATAACTTTGCCATCAGCGTCATATGCACTCATAATCGTATTTAGATCCAAGCTATCGTCCAAAGCGGTAGCTGAGGGGCGCACTGCGGCTTGTATGGCTTTGAAATCCTTGGGTGTAAATTTGGAACCGTCAGCCTTGAATTCGGGAAACCCGGATGTTACCTTTGCCGGGTCAAGCTTTGGAAAGAAAGCCTTGGCCAGAGTAAAAGCCCGGGTCATTCCAATTCGGCATGATGAGCGTTTCCAGATTTCAATCCACCCAGGCACAGTGGAACAGGCTTGAACGAGATTCTCTTCACCCGGATATACTTCCGTAGGCCACTTCACAGCATCCAATATAAATTTTGTGCCGGCAAAGAAAGTCCGGAGTACAGTCTTGAGGGTTTTAGCCTTGACAATGGCATTTTCCTCTGGGGCCGCAAGGTTGGCACCTGCAGTCGTAACAAAAGAAAGAGCGTATCAGTAATCCCGAGTCTGTTATAATAAGGCAAAGACATGAAGCCAATCGACAGCAGAAAACTTACTGAGCAAGATCTGATAAGTATCGGAGACCTGGTCCGATAGTTTCTTCAGTTCGGTCTGAGCGGCATTGCACTTCTTCTTGTATTTGGAAACATCTTTATTCAAGGTTTTCATGTCATCCTCAAGAATTTCCCTTCGTTTCATCTCGGCAAGAAGAAGTTGTTCGGTCCTCAGTAAAGTTTCATCAGACCGGGTTATCTCTGCCTGTAAGTAGCAAGGAATGCAAGTATTAGTTGGATTGTATGGAAAGCTGAATGTGGCGTAAAGTACCAAGCACCACTTTTGCAAGTCATACTTGGAACTTAGGGACTAGGTATGCAATATGAGGTACAAAGTGTCCTTACCTGGTGCTCTGCAGCCATGCGCTCCAAGATCTGGCTCTCCGAAGTCTTCATAGTGAGGAGGGTGTCCATCAACTGATCGAAAGTGTCTTTACTCGTACCAGAAGACCCGGGGCCTTGGAAATTCCGGGAAGGAGCTTTCTTCTTAGTAGGAGGCGGAACCCGGGTCATTTGTGTGTCGGAATCCGACGCTCCTTCTTCTGCGCCCAAGATGGTGGTTTTGTTCTTCTTGCTTGCATGGGAAGCAATTGGATACTCGGCTCCTTGCGTGTCCGGGTTTGGCGGCGACGCTTGTTTTTCACCGCTGAACGCGGCTGTAGTCTTATCAGCCGGGCTCCCCTTACCCGGGCCCTCGGTCTCCGTTTCCTCTTGATCGCTGACAACGACCGTGGCCCTATAAGATGTTGTCAGTGAGCAGCTAAATACACAGTCAAGAGAGGGTGATAAAATATGGTGGAACATCAGGAAGGGGATCTTACCCGGTATTCACCGCAAAGTCACAAGGAAATCCATCGCTGGACTCGGGAGAAGCTGGGAATTATCAAGTTCGATGTCATATGGGAATGGTTTAAAGAGAATGTTTTGACCCAGAAAAGATAGGGTAATTACCAGCCCGCCGCGGGGGGGTAGATGAAATACCCGGGTTAAGGGCATCATCACCCGGGTGATTTCGAGTTGACCTACGCTTGGGCACAGGCGACTCCTTCAAGAACGGCCAGTGGGATAATGTCAAGTTAGCTCAAGTATATCATTAAAGTAATGCGAGTTGAATGCGAGGAGGAGATATGAAACCTTGGAGGTGGCCTCTTGAGTCTTTCTTTTGGATCCGACCTTGACTGTCGGCTCCAGTTCTTCCTCGTCGCTGGCAGATTCTACCTTGCCATCGGAGTTTTCTTCCTCGTCATCTTCTTGTTCTGGATATCATCAAAAGTTATGGTTGGAAATGAAGGGGTTATGGTGAGTTCAAGGGAACCAAATAAAATCCGGAGAGTACCTTCGTCCGATTTAACAGTTTCTTGCCCCTCTGGATTTTCGGAGCTTGGGGGGGCATCGGTTTTCCAAAAATCATCGTCAGCCTGAAAAGTGTTAGCATAAGGATTATTAACTGCATTAAGTGGAAAAAGCAAAGGTAAAGGCATCAAAGTCGGGTTTTCACCTTGGGGGCTGGGTTCTCAAGCGTGAAGGGCTCTAACCCGGATATGTTCCGGATTACCTCGAGCTTTTCGGTCAGAAAGCCCTTGATGGTTTTATGAGTATCGCCAGCTGCGAAGATGTTGTCGGAGTACCGGAGCGGGTCTGTAGGTTGCCCTGAATACTCGCACATTAACTTTGTGCGGATGGTGTTGGGTTGAATCCGGAAATCTACCCAAGTCTTCACCAGGTTGAGCCCGATGAGGCCTTGGGCTGTGAGAGTGGTGATTTTGGCTAAAAGAGGTTGAATTGCCTCCCTGTCCGAGTCAGGGGCAAAGGCACTAAATTTATCAGAGATGTCGAGAAGACCCTCTGAGTAACCCGGCAGCTTCCTTTGGCCGGGTGGGGAAGTGTCTTGGCAGTAGAAGTAGGAGAGCTGCCAGTGCTTGACATGGGAATTAAGGGTGGGGTGGCATCAGAGAATTCTTGCGGCGCTGGATGGAAACCCCGCCGCAAGCGAGAAGCGCCCCGTCACCGCTCTCGCGGCACGGTTTGCATTGAAAGAGCTCGATGAAAAGAGCTAGACTTGGCGAAGTGCACAAGTATGATTCGGAAAGGACTATGAAGTGGGAGATGTTGAGAACAGAATTAGGCCCGATATCAAAGACGCGAAGACCGTAATGATTTAAAACATCACGGAAAAAGGGGTGACCCGGTGGGCGGAAGCCCCGGGTCACATGTTCCACAAAGCAAATTACCTCACCTTTTGTCGGGGTGGGCCGGGTCTCCTTACCCGGCACTCTCCATTGAATATCCTCTTGAGGAGGAAGGACTCCCAGCTCCACTAGCTCCTCCAACTTGGATTTGGTGACTGAAGACCGCGCCCAGTTGGCGGATATGGAGTTGGCGGCTTTGACTTTGGTTGGAGTTTTCCCTTGCTTTTTGGGAGCCATGTGGTTGACCTGCAAAATACAAAGTAAAAGGATAAGAGGACTAAGACCCGGAAGTTGTGAGCCGGCCGAATATTAGTGGGGTAATATTGAGACATGAAAAATTGCGTGTAATCCGGGTGTTAGCTCACCGAGTAAAGTTCGAAATCGTCCGGGTATCAAGTATTATGACGAAAATTATGAAGATCTAAGTGTTGAAGGGGCTCTTTGGGGACGATGGATGTCCGCGTAGGCACTTAGCGCGAATAAAAGGAACTGAAAAGGGGAAGTCCGGCCGGGTGATTGAGGCCAAGGCGGAAATTTTGAGTGGATCGGGCCCAGATTGGGAATTTTATCTTCGGATTTGTGGTGAAATTAGTACTTGCAGGTAGTAGGAGAATGGATTGGAATCCATAACTTATCTATTATGCGAGCTGGAAAGAATGTTAGCAACTTAATTCGGCATGGCCGAGGAATCGTTGGCGGGTCGATTTGGATCTAATCTAAGGCAAAATCAAAAAGTACAAGAGCGAATTAATGGACGCAAGTGGCTTACCGGAGGAGATCTGAGCGAGGCTTTGCGGAGGCAGATGGCGCAAGCCTGGTGTCCCTTCGCGGTCCTTGGTGGGCCGGATGGGGATTCGCCGGCGGGTCTTTGCGGCGGCGCGGGGCGAGTCGTGGCGGAGCGCAGCCTCCGGCCGATGGGTTCCGGTGACACGCGCGGGATTTCCGTGGTGGTGCTCAGTGAGAGTGAGCTGAGAAGGATGAAGGAAGCGGAATGGGGGGAAATGAGCTGTTAGGGTTCGGGTTACCCCCCAGGAGCTTATTTATAGTATAAGTGGGTAAGCCCGGTTCGGTGAGTGGGGGCCGGGAGTTGCGGAGGCAACGGCTATTTATTTAAGTTTCTGCGAGATATACGCAGAATATTGAGCAAGGCATCTGGATAAAAGAGAGAAGGGGATCCATCCCGTGATATCAGGATCGATTATCGAGCATGGAATTAGGGTTTAGACCTGGAAAATTAAAGGTGTTTGGGGGAAAGACCCGGGTTACTACATGGCCGCCGTGGAGTAAGGCCTAGCTGAATATCAGAGCATCTTAACCCGGCCTCCATGTGCCTGTATGTTTGATGTCTTTGCAGGGAATAGCGAGCGCTTCAAGGAGGATCCATGAAGCCCAGGCTATTCTGGGGACTACTGACGGGGGGATGATAACCCGGTAGGCCAAACTCCAAGGAGTAACCCGGCCCAAAGGACAGTGCGCAGGATCCGGCTAAGGATAAGGAACTGTGGAAGGCCCAAGTTTGTAGGCCCAGTAATCCGGATTGTGGGTTATTGTAAAGGAAAGCTAGGGTTTGTGCGCCGTGTCCGGGTAGGATTCAGGGTGCGCCTTGGGGAATAAGCCGGGGGTACGGGTGCTTTATAAACCGACCCCCAGGTCTAGTTTTAGACAGAGATCTAAGAACCCTAGCAATAGCGCTTGGTATCGAGCATTCAGTGTAACCCTAGAGTTGAGTTGTTATATCGAGATTGGAGACTCGGCGACTTTGATTGCCGGCCACCAGATTGAATCGCACCATGTCTTCCTCTGAGCTAAACCCTCTCCCAAATACCTGTGTCGTCTTGCCCCAAGATCAGTTACCCCCGGTAACATCTGCCGTGATTATCCCACGACAAACTTCTCGGCGAGTTGGCCTGTGGCTTCCTCCCCCTCTCTCTCATCTCCCGTCCGGCTTTATATAATAGCCGGATTAGGGCATACAGAATAGGAAACCTAGAAGACTACGATAGCTTGTAACTTGGAAAGTAAGGAATCCGTCTTCTCCTCCAAGCCGGATCACGTGGGTCGTGATCCGGGTCCTTCTAGAATCCGGCTTCTGCGCGTCAGCTTACTTGGCCGCCCAATGGACCATTGCCCACTGCCAGTTGGGCCACCCTGGTAATCCGGCACTTTTGACTACCATCTGATATACCCCTATTCGGTATATATCCGACAGTAGAGCCCAAGAAGGATTAAAACTCTGATTTGCCGTCTTTCGCCAAATGTATATTGTCCAAGAAATATTGGCCAGCAGTCTTGATTCTTCTTATTCTTATTTTTGAAAAGAGATGGTAACGTAAAACTCGGAATTCGGGAAATCCGGCTTTTCTCACACGATCCTTCGCGGAGAAGGAACTTCTTACGTCAGCACTTTAATCCTGCTGACGTGAGGGACGTTTGGGTTTTGAGTGGGAAACCCAGAAACATATCTCTGACAGATTCTCGCGGGAAACGAGAAGATAACCATAATCACCCTGTCGATTCATTTCCCGGATTTTCCGGCGAGTGACACGCGTTAAACATCCAACGGTCAAAAGAGCCGTTAGCACGTATCGTGACGGATTTCCGGCTATATATAGCCTTCGTCGTCCTCACAGCAAACCTTCCGCTCTCACTCCGAACGCCATTAGCGCCCAAGCTCCCAAGCAGAGAAACACCGAACGCCCACTGCGCCCAAAATCGTCACCGGAGACGAGCTGTGCCGCCACCTGATGGCATCCTCACCATCCTCCCCTGCCCACACCGTGACGCGCGACATCGAGCAAATCATCAACGACATGGATCCGCAGCTGGACTCCCCAACGCGCGCCGGCGACGAGCCTATGAAGACGATGGATTCCGCGGTAGACGGAGGGAACCTCTCCGCCACCGCGGATCTTGCAAGCTCAAGCTCCGCGCTCTCTCCGCCGTTCGCTCCACAAACGGCGGAGGAGAAGATCACGCTTCTCGGCGACGAGCTCGCCACTGCGGAGGCCGCCGCGTCCGCCGCCGCCGGAGCGGATGAAGAAATGGAAACTGCCGGCAACTGGGTTGCCTGCAGCATTCCCCCATCCCTCCTTCCAAACATGGAAAAGGAGGGGTTAGTGCTCAAAGGGAAATGGCGGCTCCCTGAGGATGAGAACGAACCCCAGCGAAACGACGGCGAACGGGTTCTTCTCTCCTCCCATCTCCTAAGAGGTATGGATTGCCCCTTCTTCGCCTTCTTCCTCCAAGTTCTTTCCCACTACAACATTCAACCTCATAACCTGCCACCCAATTCCATTCTCTATATGGCCGGGTTCCATGCCCTTTTTGAGGGTTTCTTAGGCATAGAACCTAGGTTAGACTTCTTTCTGTATTGTTTCGGGGTTAAGCGGAACTCTTCGGAGGGTGCACTCCCGACTTGCGGGACCATCTCCTTCACCCTTAGGAGGTTTAGGGAGGAATGGTTCCCCAAGATTAGAACCTCGGAATCCGTCAAATTCTGGACGGGTTCCTTCTTCTATCATCCCGATGTTCCTTTTCCGACAAAGGCCATCGGGGTTCCACCTTTCACCAACACCGCTGTTGTTCCCCAAGAGAATTGGGGAACATAAGCCGTCCAAGTCCTGCCGCCTGATCTACTAAGGATCAAGCGGCGCATCGCCAAGCTCACCTCCTTGGATCCGCCTCTAACCGGCATGGACACGGTTCCTTTGCTGGTTGGAAAGGCGGATCCAGGCATTAGCCAATCATGGCGGCCGTCTCCTCTGCGAATACACGGGCGTCAACGACCAAATGCGGACAACCAGCAAAGACTGGGCCACGAAGGATCTGCGGCGGCGCGTAAACCAGTTGGTCGTATCACGCGACCAATATGAAGCGAGTCGGCCAATGTATACAGCTGACAATCCGGCTCCCAAGGTATTTTTTCTGTCATTTGGTTGGTTCTTTGCCATGCTTTCTCGGATTTTTCACTTCTAACCCTGATTTTTCTTTTTGATAGCTTGCTGATCTTCCAGACTCGGAGCTTGCCTCCGAAGCTGATCTGGAGGCGTTGCACGCCAGCTTTGCAGGTGGGCGCAAGCGCAAGAAGATTTCCTCCTCTGAGAAAATCATCGATCTTGACGGTATTCCCGTCGCAACCTCCAGGTTAGTACATTCAGGTTTATTTCTTTTGTCGAAGTTTTCTTTTGTCTTCAGAGTTTTAACTCTTCCGGGTTTTTGTTTTTTGCCTTTAGCCTGCCTCCCTCCACCTTAAAGCCAAGGAAGCTGGAAAAGGCACAAGATTGTGTCCAACAGAGGCACTCAACCTTCTCCCGTCATCGCCCCGGACACACCGTCCACGATGGCGGAAGAGCATGCCACAGCTCCCACCACCAAGTCGTTGGAGCCCAGCCAGCCCGTTGTGCCGGACACGGACACGAGGGAAAGGGCGGCCCCAGAGGTGGGAAATTCTTCTCGGACAATCGATGAGGAGATTCCCACCTTCGACAAGGACTTCAAGAACCTCAACGACGGCCTAAGCGCGGCTGGAATTCTTTTTGCGGAGTACGCAAAGGAGTTCAATGAAAACTTGACGGGTTTGCAGCGAATGATCCAGGTATTTAACTCTAGCCCCTAAGCATTTAGACAAAATTTATACTTTTTTGCCTTGATGCTTTTTAATTATTCTTTTCCTTGTCATGTTCCAGCAAACCGCCGAAACCATTAACATGGCAGTTTTCAATAAACTTTTCGTCAAGAACAAGGAAGTTAGAAATCTTCTTTCTATTCTTGAGGTGAAAGATACGGAGCTGGCATTGTCTCAGCTGCAGCTGAAGGAGACACCAGGTAAACTTTGTCCCTCTGAAGTTTGTTATTAAGCTTGTTGTCTAAGTACTTTTTCCGGGATTTCTAAACTCGGAATTTTCCTTGCTTTCCAGCTGCTTTGGCTAAGGCCCAGCAAATAGCTGAAGATGCCGGAAACGCTGCCAGTCTCCGTGAGGAAAACCTGGACCTTCACAAGCAACTTGTGAAGGCTCAGAAAGATCTGGAAGCCAGCAATCTGGCCCTTGGAATTGCTCATTCCAAGGCTTCCGAACAGGCGGAAAAGGACAAGTCCACCATTCAAGACTTGGAAAATGCCCTAAATCTGCACCTGGAGGAAGGCTCCGAAATCGACAAGATCATCGGTAAGTTTTACTTCATTTACCATTTTTCCATGTCTTAGTTTCTTTCCCTGCTTTTTTCACTTAACCTTTTTGGCTGTTTTTGTTTGAAAAAACAGGAGGTAACCCAGATCTTGCTCGGATTGATAGAATCCGAGCCTTTGGGAAGACATGGACTGCTATCAGAGCTGTTGGCATGCAGCTGGTCAACAGGTTCCTTCCCACAAGGACTGGGGAGTTCTCGGAAGTTGAGAAACTTCCGGGTTCCATCTTGGAGGTGGCGGAGTCGAGGGAATCCTTCCTACGCTCCGCTGCACGGGGTGGTGCACGCATGGCGCTTGGCCTTATGCGTATGCACTACCCTAGTGCAAAGTCTTGGCGCGTGGCGTCCGGTATCCCTCAAGGATACACGGAAACCCAACGAAATACCATCTTTGATGAAATCAAAGGCCACGCCACCAAGATCGCCTCCATGGTGAATATCTCCATCACCTATCCAGAAGAGGAGATCCCCGAAGCCCCCGAGAATGACAGCAGCGAGGAAGACTCGGATGCTCTCTCTCATCTCCCGTCCGGCTTTATATAATAGCCGGATTAGGGCATACAGAATAGGAAACCTAGAAGACTACGATAGCTTGTAACTTGGAAAGTAAGGAATCCGTCTTCTCCTCCAAGCCGGATCACGTGGGTCGTGATCCGGGTCCTTCTAGAATCCGGCTTCTGTGCGTCAGCTTACTGGGCTGCCCAATGGACCATAGCCCACTACCAGTTGGGCCACCCTGGTAATCCGGCACTTTTGACTACCATCTGATATACCCCTATTCGGTATATATCCGACAATTGCAAATAACATAATTTCAATTATAAATGCAACATTGATGAAATATTTAAACGTATGATAAGAGACACCAAGAGTTACATAGCCCGGGTTCAATTTATTTAACCCTAATACATCACGATGTAATAATATCATTAGTTATACATATTCATTAAAACATATCTCAAACTAACTAACTCCGCCCGGTCCTAAGCCGCGTGGTGCTGAGTGGCGGGTGCTACGCATCCATAGATAAGGAACCCTTACAGGGTCATAGCTCACGTGGTAAGGAACCCTCCGAATAATCGACCAACTGCTGCTATACTGCCTATCGAGCAAGTACATGTAGCGACGGGCGTGCTCGTCCTCCTCCCTGATACGCTGTTGTACCACCTCCTCAGGGGCCCGCTCTCTCCGCACCGAGCGTGGCCCACGCAATGGCCACCAAAGAATATCCGGGTCGACCACGTCACCCGGATTTCTCACCAAGCCGCGTGCCGCGGTACTAAGGAGCTCCCAGTGCCAGCCCGGCGGGGCCCAAACCTGGACATCGCTCGGCAGGTCCAACAGAGACATGAACTAAAAACAAGCCCGGACTAAGTAAATATTCCGTAATTAAGTAAAATAACTTAGTGTTTCTAACTTATAAAAAATTAGTAAATGGAGAAATGTGGCAGAAATAAGATGAAAGTTAAACACAAAGCATGAAGACAAGGGTTTCTGAGAAACTAAAGAAAATCAAAGACGTAAGTGTTTGTGAGATCCGAACAAAGTTAGACTAGCAGATCAGATCGAGTCTTGCCGAATAAAGTTGCGACTCGAACGGGACATAACAGATGTAGCATCCCAGATTATCCATATCATGTGTGAAAACATTACAGATCACTTCCTCTTCTTCTTGATGAAGAAGAGGAAGTGATCTACAACGTTTTCACACATGACAGGATAATCTAGAATGATGTTATGCCCCGTTCGACTCGCAAGTTTATTAGGAAAGAGTGGATCTGTTCTGCTAGTCATACTCCTGCCTAGGCCTTCAAATTTTTGGAAATCTTTGAAACTAAACAAAATCATATATGTAAGATCGTGAGATCCGAACAAGGTTATAACCTTTTTTCCATGCACATAATGGGGACATTCTTCATAACCCAGGAAGAGATTTCTGAGGAATGTCACCATTACGTATGTCGACAAAAGGGTTTAACTTCGTTCGAATCTCACGATATTACATATGTGACGTTATTTAGTTCCAATGAAATCCAGAAACCCCCATCTTCCTCCTTACCCCGGATCACCACCGCCTGTAGTACCTACTAACTTGAACAAGATGGTCATCGGGCCTTCACATTTTGTGCTGGTTACGAGGTAAGTACACGTGATGGCTATGGTGAGCCGGAGAAGGATGAAGACAAGGATTTTTGGAAATCTTTGAAACTAAACACAATCATATGTAATATCGTGAGATCCGGAAAAGGTTAGACCCTTTTGTGCACATACATAATAGGGACATTCTTCATAACCCTGGGAGGGATTTATGAGGAATGTCACCATTACGCATGTTCACTAAAGGGTTTAACTTCGTTCGGATCTCACGATATTACATATGTGACGTTATTTAGTTTCAAAGAAATCCAGAAATCCCCATCTTTCTCCTATCCCCGGATCACCACCGCATGTAGTACCTCTTAACAGGAAAAAGATGGTCATCGGGCCTTGATGTGCAGTTGGACCTTCACATTTTATGCTTGTTACGAGGTAAGTACACGTGATGGCGATGCAGGGGGAAGGAAGGGTTTCTTGAAATCTTTGAAACTAAACAAAATCATATATGTAATAGTGAGATCCGGACAAGGTTAGACCCTTTTGTGCACATACATAATGGGGACATTCTTCATAACCCCGGAAGGGATTTCTGAGGACTTTCACCATTACGCATGTACACTAGAGGGTTCAGCTTCATCCGGATCTCATGAACCATATGACATATGTGACATTATTTAGTTCGAAAGAAATCCAGAAACCATCGCATTCGTTCCTTTCCTCGGATCACCACCGCATGTAGTATCTCTTAACAGGAACAAGATGGTCATCGGTCTGTGTGCCTCATATTTAGGGTGGACACATACAAGCAGCCTTGGTGGACCCGGCGCACCGAACCACCAAGGCCATCTGAGTGTGAACCAACTCTTTCAATCATCGGCATTTATTCAAAAGATCGAACGAACATCACAAGTAAAACTGCAATAACACTTCAAAATTTCTAACACAAAGTAAAAAAGTTCTAACTTAATTTCTAACACAACGTCCAAAACCTAAATTTTTTCTAAGTCTCCAATACGTAAATTTTTTCTAAGTATCCAATACCGAACTTTTTTCTATGTGTGTTCAAGACCTAAATACCTAATACCTAAATGTAGCACTAAATACTAAATCTATCCCAAATACTAATCTAACTATAGTACTAAATCTAACACTAATCTACCACAAACTAAATCTAACACTAAGTAATTACTAAATAATATGACACTAAATAATCTAACACTAGTACTAACTACTAACATGCAGCGATCGATCGAGAAGGGGCGGAGGCGATCTCTCACCTGGACGGCGAGGAGGAGCGCGGCGAGGAGGAGGAGGCCGGGCGGCGCGGGCGAGGGAATTGGAGGGCGGCGCGGGCAAGGAGGCGCGCGCGAGGACGGCGGCGTCGACGAGCGTCAGCGGCGCGGAGAAGCACCGGCGTCGAAATCGGGCAGCCTCACGGCGTCGCTCTGGATTTCGGCGCCGGGGACTTAGCGAACGGAGAAGAAACTGCTCTGGCGGTTCCGCGGCCCAGGGTTATATAGGCGGGAGCCTTTTGCCCAGGTTGGTAACACGAACCGGGGCAAAAGCTGCTCTTTAGCCCCGGTTCGTGTTACCAACCGGGGCAAAAGGGTGGGAGGTGGGCCTTCGCTTGCCCGCCCACCTCCCCCCTTTTGCCCCGGTTAGTAACATGAACCGGGGCAAAAGGCCCAAATTTCAGTTTTTTTTCTGCCGCCAATTTTTTCGTTTCGAACATTTCAAATACTATTTAAAATACTTTTTCAAATACATTTGAAATGGTTTAGAATTTGGAGAAACTTTCAATATGAAAAGCGTTTAAAATTGTGTAAACATTTCAATTATATTTTCTCTTTTATAAAATAATTATTCCAACTATTTAAACTAGTAACAATTTTTAAATTTTAAACATTTGAAAAAACCTATTTCATGAGCAGGTTTACAATTTGGAGAAACTTTGTATATGAAAAGTGTTTTAAATTGCGTAAACATTTCAAATACATTTTCCGTTTTATAAAATAATTATGCTAAATATTTAAACTAGTAACAATGTTTGAAAATTCAAACATTACAAAAAAAAACTAGTTTACGACTCGTTTAATCTGCAATGTTTGATACATTATTACAAAAGATTCTAGCAATATTACATGAACCATGAAGGTTTAATATGTTATGACCAACTATTGCCGCCATTGTTTATTTCTCTGTCGTAGCCATGGAGCATCTTTCTTATTTAACGCGATGGTTGGGTCAGTTTTCACTCTAAAGGGCGGAATTTCTTCAAATTTATCATAATCTTCTGACATGTCTGTCATGTCCTCCAGTCCCTCAATGTTTCTTTTCCCTGAAAGAACAATGTGCCGCTTCGGCTCACCGCATGATGTACTAGAATTCTTATTTTTTTCGTTTCCTCGGTTGGGTAGACATGTCTTTCACATAGAAAACTTGAGCCACATCTTTGGCTAGGACGAATGGTTTGCTTCTCTACCCAAGATTGTTGAGATCCACTGTTGTCATTCCGTACTGCTGGTCTACCTTTACTCCTGTCATCTTGACCCATTGGCACCGAAATAGAGGGACCTTAAAATTAGGTCCATAGTCAAGTTCCCATATATCCTCTATGTACCATAATATGTGTCCTTTGTCCCATTGTATCCGCTTGCATCGAAACGGATGCCACTATTCTGGTTGGTGCTCTTTTTATCTTTTGCGATCGTGTAAAATGTATTCCCATTTATCTCGTACCCTTGGAAAGTCAGTACAGTCGAAGATGGTGACCTGGCCAACAAGTCGAGCTCATCTCCAACAGTGTTGTTATTCATGAGTTCTGCCTGCAACCAGGCGCCGAAACTATCCATGTGTTCATCATTAATCGAGGATTCAGACAGCCCCGGGTTTTTGGACCGTATAATATTTTTGTGTTTCTGGATATAAGGAGCCACCAAGGTGGACATTTTTAGAACTGTGTAGTGTGTTTTAGTGAAAGAATGTCCGTCCATAAATATCTTTGATTTCCTTCCTAGCGTGCCTTTTCCACTCATTCTTCCCTCGTGTCGCGATTCGGGAACACCAATCGACTTAAGGTCTGGAAGAAAGTCAACACAAAATTCAATTACCTCCTCTGTTCCATGACCCTTGGAGATGCTTCCTTCTGGGCTAGCATGGTTGTGAAAATATTTCTTTAAGACTCCCAAGAACCTCTCAAAGGGTAACATATTGTGTAGAAACACAGGACCGAGAATGGTAATCTCTTTGACTAGGTGGACTAGGAGGTGTGTCATAATATTGAAGAAGGATGGTGGGCACACCAACTCAAAGCTGACAAGACCTTGGACCACATCTGTCTGTAACGCTGATAGACTTTCTGGATTGATTACCTTCTGAGAAATTGCATTGAGGAATGCGCATAACTTCACAATAGGTAGTCGAACATTTTCTGGTAGAATCCCCCTCAACGCAATCGGAAGCAATTGTGTCATCAACACATGGCAGTCATGAGACTTCAGGTTTTGGAATTTTTTCTCCGCCACATTTATTATTCCCTTTATATTCGACGAGAAGTCAGACGGGACCTTGATACTATTTAGTGCTTCAAAAAAGATTTCCTTCTCTTCCTTGGTAAGATCGTAGCTGGCAGGACCACCTTGAAACCGCTCAGGATTCTTGCCGTCTCGTCCTTTCGTGTGTTGCTAGTCCTTCCGTGCTTCAGATGTATCTTTTGACTTCCCATACAAGCCAAAGAAGCCTAGCAGATTCACGCAGAGATTCTTCGTCGGGTGCATCACGTCGATCGCAGAGCGGACATCTAGGATTTTCCAATAGGGTAGTTCCCAAAATATAGATTGCTTCTTCCACATGGGTGCGTGTCCGTCAGCGTCATTCGGAACAATTTGTCTGCCCGGACCCTTTCCAAATATTACTTTCAAATCCTTCACCATATCAAATACATCATCACCAGATCGAAGGATTGGCGTCTCCCGGGTATCTGCCTCACCATTGAAATGTTTGCCAGCTTTTCCTAAGGGGTGCTTGCGCGGAAGAAATGACGATACCCGAGGTACACAACCTTCTTACATTTATCCCCATATACACTTTCGGTGTCATCTAAATAGTGTGTGCATGCATTGTATCCCTTGTTGTATGTCCAGAAATGTTACTAAGAGCAGGCCAATCGTTGATGGTTTCGAACAACAGCGCTCGTAGGTTAAATTCTTTTTGTACGTGCTCGTCCCACACAGGTACACCTTCTTCACGCCGCAACTGTAAAAGTTCATAGACTAATGGCCTTAGGTACACATCAATGTCGTTGCCCGGTTGTCTCGGGCCTTGGATCAGCATTGGCATCATAATGAACTCCTCTTCATGCATAACCAAGGAGGAAGGTTATAGATACATAGAGTTACAGGCCAGGTGCTATGGTTGCTGCTCTGCTCACTAAATGGATTAAATCCATCTGTACTTAGACCAAACCATAAGTTCCTTGCCTCACCTGCAAAACGCGGGAACTTTCTCTCGATTTTTCTCCACTGCAATCCATCAGCGGGGTGTCTCAACATCTCATCTTTCTTACGATCTTCCATGTTCCATCGCAAAAAGTTTGGCATGCTCTTTGTTTCTAAACAAACGTTTCAACCGTGGTATTATAGGAGCATACCACATCACCTTTGCAGGAACCCTCTTGCTAGGTCGCTCACCCTCAACATCGCCAGGGTCGTCTGGTCTGATCTAATACCGCAATGCAGTGCATACCGGGCATTGTTCCAAATTCACGTACTTCTCACCGCGGTAGAGGATGCAGTCATTAATGCAGGCATTTATCTTCTCCACGTCTAATCCCAGGGGGCATACAAGCTTCTTTGCTTGGTATGTACTGCCGGGCAATTCATTGTTTTTACGAATCTGCTTCTTCACTATTTGCAGCAACTTTGTAAATCCTCTTTCAGTCACACCCTTCTCGGCCTTCCATTGGAGCAATTCCAGTGTTCTTCCCAACTTTTTCTGCCCGTCTTCGCAAGTTGGATACAACTTTGTTTTGTGATCCTTTAACATCTGGTCGAACTTCACCCTCACCTTTTCAATATCGCTTTCTGTCTTTGCATCCGTAATAGCCTGGCCAAGATCATCGATGGGCTCATCTGGTGCCTGCAACTCTGATTCCACTTCATTGTTATCTTCCATTCCAGTACCGGCACCGTATTCAGGGAACATGTCATGATAGCTGTCATCATTCTCTTCTTCTTCGTTGTCTTCCATCATAACCCATCTTTCTCCGTGCTTGGTCCAACAATTATAGCCGGGCATGAAACCGGATTGAAACAAGTGGAAGTGGATGACTCTGTGAGAAGAGTGTTCTTTGGGATTCCGACATACAACACATGGACAACAAATAAAATTATTCCGCTTGTTTGCCTGGGCCACCTCGAGAAAATAACCCACGCCTTTCATGAACGCGGCAGAGCGTCGGTCAGCGTACATCCATTGCCGGTTCATCTGCATTATATGATTATTAAGAATCGTTACAGAACACCGTGAATAGATAAAGTACCAATGTTACATCGACAGATGAAAGGATAAAGTTGGTACCTCGACCAAGGAGGAAAGAAGGAGGAGAAAGCTTATTTAATTAAGTGTTTCTCGGAAAAATTAAATCATGTTTTGTTTTGTGCGAGCTGAGATGGCGTTATGCTCTCAGGCATTTCATCGAACACCTCTTGTGCATAGGAGGGAAAAACAAATGAGCACACACCCCACAAGTAGAATATGTCCTCCAAAGTGAGTGGCATAAGGAGAGGAGAGACCTGGCAAGGTTTATATAGTGTGGTGGGTCTTTTGCCCCGGTTGGAGCCACCAACCAGGGTAAAAGGTGTAGTGGGCCTTTTACCCCGGTTGGAGCCACCAACCGGGGAAAAAGCCCCCCCCCCCCCCGAATCGCTCTGTCGCTCCAGCCCCAGCTCTTCACCTTTTTACACCGGGCCGTAGCCGAGCTGGGGCGAAAGGGGTGTTCTCTACCGAGCAAAAGGCCCATCCTCCACTAGTGCATAAGAGGAATGCCGCTAGTTCTTCACGTATAAAGATCCCCTTTTCCACCTTGCATTCACAGCACACACCCACTATAGCACTTTGTAGAAGATACGTCCTAACAACAATAACACATCACTCACCAACTATGATATCTGCAACACATCACACGAGACACGGTCCAATGCCTATATATACCGCACTCCCTTCGTTAATTATTTCTTATTTCTACTCACGGTTCCACACTTGTGTAAAGATATGAGCGGTAATAACTTGTATGCATATTAAGCATAAAATAGAAGAAGAAAAATACCATGAAGCTGAAAAACGTAGTAGTGGCACGTTGTTTTCTGCACACTAATTGTCAACACGCTCAAAATGGTTTTGTAATAAGTTTAACTAATCAGATAGCGTTTTAGGAATATGAGGCATCGAGAAGCCTTTTCAAGGAAAATATTCCAATGACGTACACATGCGTGGATAGGAGTGAGCTCAGATATCCCAATGCACCAGAAGGACTGACATTGCACGAGCATGTCTTGACATGACCCCAACTAAGAGCCTGAGGGGCACTGAGGTCCATGCAAATATGTGCCATGTTCCTGAGCTGGATATTGGGCAACTAGTCTTTGAATTGGCCCGCTGGATTACACGAAGGAACAGTGGGACATGTGGGCCACGATATATGCTACCGCGCTGTTGTCCCTTCCTCTAGTTCGTTTCCACTTCTCTCACTCCTAATCCTTGATTGTAGTGGCTGAGTTGGCAGTAATGGCATTATAGATATTAAGGGTTAATTAAGTTTCCATGTACGCCCACCACCCATAGATCACTGCCTTAGCTCTATGTCCTTCCGTATGACCAATATGTGTATTGTAGCTTCGTCGGTATGTCACAGGGCCAGTAATATTTCTGCCTTCCCCTGCCAATGTTTTTTGAACTTAGCTGGGTTTTTAATGGTTGCCATGCCGTGACTTAATTCTAAAATATTTGTGTTATATAGAGATTGAATTTTATTGGTTGTAGGATATCGAAATTGAGTGAACATCAATTCCTGTTGTATGTTCGATGGCAAAAATAAAGAAGGTTTTAGTACCGAGTGTATACCCAAATACAGACTTGGATACATCATATGAGGTATGACATGAACATTGAGAAAGGTCGACGGTTGACACTAGCGAATACCTTTTTTTTCTTATGAATGGTAATACTATTAAGTCGTTCCAAACGGATCTTATGAATGGTAATACTAGGTTGTTACGAAACAATCTATGGAATTTAAAAGTACCTTTAAAGATCAAAATGTTTATGTGGTTTCTTAATCGTAAAGAGTTACTCACTAAGGATAATTTTATTAAACGACGTTGGACAGGATGTTCCAAATGTGTGTTCTGGGATAGAGATGAAGCAGTTGAGCATTTGTTTATCTCCCGTGATTTTGCTAGAAAAATTTGGAGATTAATTCACTTGACTTTTAGCACCACTCCACCAAATAGTGTTACTAATATGTTTGGTAGCCGGCTTCATGGAGTTGATAAATCTACTAAAGTAAGTATACGCATTGGTGTATGTGATTTTCTTTGGGAAATTTGGAATTACCGAAATGATGTGATTTTAACAATTTGAGAGCTAGTCATTTTTGCAGATCATTCATCGTGCGGCGCACTGGATTCATATGTGGGCTTTTCTCCTTCCGGAGGACCAGCTTGGACGTTTGAATGCCAGATGTTCTCGGTTGATGACGGTCGTACGGGCTATCCTCAACACGGGTGGATCGCTACATACTATGCGCATTTCATGGGAGTCGACCTAAGGATGTTTTATGCTTTCTGTGGTTGATTTTTGTGGCCACACGACCTGCTGGTTGAGTTGTTTTTGTTAGTCGGATGCTTTGTACTCGGATTACTCGGATATTTTGTTTTAATATAAAAGTCGTATGCATCATTTAGATGCAGAGGCTGGGATTACCCATTTCAAAAAAAAAGACAATACCTTTTTTTTCTGCGTGGACACCTTTTCATTCAAAAGAGGAAATCGCTCCTATTCCCCCGGACGCGTCCTCCTCATCCTCCCAATGACGCGTGTCCGTGGACCCACCGCACCCCCTCCTTCTCGCTGGTGACCACCTCCTCCTTATCTCGTGCCACCGAAATTTCTCGTGAATCACCTACCGTCTTCCTCCCCAAACCCCCTTCATCCCGCACCGCATCTCTTCCATGCGAGCTCTGTCCGGCCACCAAAATCAAGCAGCCCTCCACACCGCTGCCGGCGGACATCTCCTACCTTCATGATCTCTCCGACGCCCGCTCACCTCCTGCGTGGTCCAGCCCATCCCTGGCGTGGGGGAGAGGAGGATGAGGATCCTTACCTCAGCCTCGCTTGGGTCAGCGAGTACGCATGAGCAGTGTCGGCCCCACAGCTTGTCCTTGTCGTTGTTCCCTGGGGTGGGCGGGCGCCGAGGCCGCGCCGGGCTAGGGTTGCTCGCCACCGCGGCCGTAGCGCTTTAAGGCACCGAGGCCACGCCGGGCTCGGGTTGCTCGTCCCCTCGCATCCATGACAACATAGAGGCCACAAACATCAAGCTCCGAGGACGCCATCCCCGCGGAGCACGTACCCTCGCCGTCGCGGCGCTCGTCCCCACCGCGCTGCTGCCACACCTCCATGGCTCTCGACGGGATCTCCTAGAGCAGCGTCGCCGCTCCGATTTCCCCAGCGCCATGCCGTCGCCGGATGAAGATCACTTGGTAGGACGGCCATCTCGCCTGTATCTTTCCATGACCGGTCCTAACCACACTTGTCTCCAAGCGGACAACCGCGATGGCCGCCTCCATCTCGGTCTTCGACGTCGGCACACGACTGCAGGTTTTGCTGCAAGGAGAAAGCCGCCCTGCTGCTCGTATGTGTACGGCTGTGCTACCGACAGCACCCCGCTGATGTTACTATTGGCGCGGCAGGTGCTACCATAGGCGTATGGTGGTGCTACCGTGGGTGTTCGTCGCTGCTACCAGGGGGTGTCCGTTGATGCTATTGTCGCCGGCGGTGGTGCGACTAACTCCAGCGGTGATGCTAAGAAAATTTTGCTACAAGAACTCTGGTGAAACTCCGGCGAGGTTGGATTTTTGCTACAATATATTTTTTTTTTGCTCTAATTACTATATTATTTTTCGCTATAGTAGTACAAATTATTTGCTATGAGATTGTCCGGCGAGGTCTCCGACGAAAGTCTCCCGGCGATGTCTCTAGCGAAGTTGATTTTTGCTACAGTAGCACATTTTTTTTCTATACTAACTCTAGCAAGATCTCCGACGAAGTCTCCGGCGAATTCTGCCTTTTTCTTTTTTCTTTTGTTTTCTCTGATGAACAGTTTTTTTGCTACATGGAGCAAAAGCGGGAATTTTTTTGCTACACAGAATAAATGTAGGATTTGGAAAAAAACTGACACGTGTCAGCAGGGGGACCCGGGGGATGAAAAAGTTTGATCACCAGAGGACGCCAGCACTGTCCTTAAAAAGACTAGTTTATTCTATGGATGGAGATAAATCGTGTCGGCTCTAATTTATTTCCCCAGCCTCACACAAATCGGTAGATTCTTCTTCTCCACTGCGTATGTCCATAATTTATCGATTCCTCAACTACAGCTCCGGTCGAGGTTTAGCAGGAGCGTATTTTGTAATGGATGCAAAAGACTAATTGGCGAGGTGGCATGAGCTGGCAAGCCCTTCGCATCCTTGAGAACATAGTCAAGTCACGACACTGGGATCTTACTACTGCTGCCGATATGCCGGGGAAGATATTGACCTTCACGCATATTTTCGCCCTCCAACGGCCCAATAAATATCTTTAGATCGAACTCCAGTCAATGGAACTGTGTGCATCCTCGCAAACCGGCTCCATCCTGATCAGAAACTAGCAGAGCGGGAGTAGCAACAATTTTTTTCCCGTACGGAGCTACCTATAGTTTTCTCCTTGGATATTTTTTTTAAACGAGGCAAAAGGTTGCCTTTTTCTTTAGGCTAGTCACAATGCGAAGTAACATACACTAGTAAAATCACATTTCTCAAGACTATGTTTCCACAATTGGTAGCAACTTATATGTGGTGTCATGCAAGTGTTTATTTATTGCATTATAGACTCATATTATCTTGGTATGTGTGATGTTACGGTAACTAGCTATGTTACTCCATTTGCCTCTCTTTTCATTAATTAGCCTCCACGTCATCTTTTTTGCTTGTGTGGTATTGAAGTTACTAACTATGTTACTCCCACTGTGACCAGTCTTAATTAAGAAAGTAGGAACGTTCTTACATGGCAGAGGCCAACACCTACCCTACCAAAAGAACATGTGTGTAAAGCGGTAAACAAAATGGAATAGGCAGTACAAGGGATCCCCTAGCCTCACCTAAATCTTACAACAATCTAATGTTTATAATTCCCTGGAAGGAAGACTACTGGCGGGAGAAGTAAGTGACACCTGCTGTGGCAGCCAGGGATATGCTGTCTCAGGGTCTCTGGGGTAGCAGCATTATTTCAAAGTTAGGCGGAAGGTAATTTCTTTTTCGAGGATGAATTTCTCCACACAAAAAACGAGGATGGACGAACCATTTAAAGTGCCACACCTCCATTCATTTCAGGTGATTTAAAATCGAATGCGTGACATGGGATAAATGTTACCTTGAAATAATTTTCAATTTTTTAGAACGATTTCCTATTGATTTACTGAATCTTATTCGAAAAATGTTATATTAAACATCCGAAAATTAAAGTCACCACGACATCATCTAGTGTACTTCATTGACATAAATATTAACTCTTGTTATACATGAACAACACGATCGATGTCAAGTTTGAAAGAAGGAGAATCAAAGGTCGAGGTTCAACCAAATATCTTTGGCCAAATAATTTCTATGACGTTAATAAGAAATGCCACCGGCATTTCTCCCTCCACACGTGAGCCTCTTATCTCCAACAACACACACAGCCGTGAGCCACATGACTCCATTAATTCTTACCTACTATGTTATCCGAAACAATTACGTCACCCAAGCTGTGAGCCTATATATGCCTATATATACATAATAATTTTCTTCTCGTGATTTAAACAATTACCTCCTAGAATTTATATGCATGAGTGCTCAAACAAAAAACGTGTATATGCATAGTAATGACAAAACAAGAAAAGGTTATCAAGAGGTTGATGAGTGATTTTACTGCCTATTGTTAGTTCCATCTCAGAAGAAACCGATAGGAAATATAACGTACCGGCGAAGAGTTTTAGGAATGAAAGACATCAGGAGGCCTTCTTAAAGGGGAGTAATCGCCTCGTGTGTTGAATGGGAGCTTTGACACATAGATTCACCAGCTTCCATGAGTAATGGAGGAGACGGACCTAGTTCTCCGTGTGAGGCCGAGGTTCTTGTTCAAATAATGGAGGCGAACCTTGTTCTATTCTCGCACCAAGTCTTCGATCTGCGTGCTGTCGGTCCTCCTCAATCTGTCCGTCGATGAGTTCCGTACTTTTCCTCCGGAGATCTTCATGACATGACGCTTCATTATCTCTTAATCAGATAGTTCAATGTCATCTGTGTATGTATAATAAGCCCGTGCGGATTTAGATAACTGTCAAATGAGAGAATTACCTGTGAAATATTACCTAGAAATACTTTTCATACTAAATAACTTACATTTTACTTTCGACTTATTGTTGATTAAGTCGAGATTATTCAATCAAAGCTATATCATTTGACACTATTAAAGACAACCTGACAAGACATAATGTACTTTTTAGAAAAATGGATCATTTGCAGGGAACCGGCCTAAAAACGTGATATAATGTACTTCATTTACATGAAGAACATACTGCCTAATTCGAAAAAGGTTAAGACAAAGGTGGAAGTTCAACTAAATATCGTTGTGCGAACAATATCCATGAGATCTAGGAGGAATGCCGCAAGTATGTTACTACAACACCATAAGCATGTCGAGACGCTAAATTTAAAAAGTAGAAACGTGATATTTCGTATTTAGAAGATTGTAAAGCCACCTCTATAAAACGTCTCTTTATGCATCGTCTCTATTAACACTTTTGAGCGTGTCTAAATAATATACAAACGGTAAAAAGGGATGCCAAAAATCATGTCTACACGTAAAGACGTCATTTTTAACGTCTCTACTAGTATACAACAGTCATATTTGCGTCACAACAAAGGTTAGAGATGCTTTCATCGTAAATACAGTGTAGTATTATGATATTAATTCATACGCATAATGCATACGGGAGGTGTCCCGTCTTATTGACATTACATATATGTATTCGCGATCATACGGCCATATAAATTCTCTATGGTAAAAGCGACTGCCGTTGAATACGACATTGTATAATGTATTTCTATCCTGAAATTTAAATGCTCTTTTTTGTTTAGGTCCATGAACCTACTTATCATAGAAGGAAAACACTGTTATAAACAAGAACAAAAAATTAGAGGGCAAATAGAAAAGAATTGCATTAATAGTAAAAATTTACATTTGTATCAAATATCTTTACTGGTGTAACATAAGCAAATATTGTGAATGGGAAATCATAATATATCCTATATATGACATCAGTTATGTTTCTAAATTAATGGTAAATAACTCTATAGTTTTGCCAAGGGAAAAAAAATAGTTTTTATCTACCATCTTCATGCAATACAGTCTCGTCTAGCTCTACAATTAAACGGAAAAGAAAGTCGAGGGGAAAGTAAGATATAACACGAAATAATATAGTAGATGATGACATGAAAAGTTCAGTTGATAAAATAAGAAATGGATCTGTGACTATTCCTGCATGACAAGACACAAAGTATTTTTCTGGTTTCTACTCCAATACTAACACCATGTATACAATGACCTCGAATTAGGAAAAACATTTGCAACGACTTTAACATTTTTCATGCACAAAGATGAACAAGAAGAGCACCTTTATCTTTTATTGTGACTTTGGTGAAATCTTCCCTGTAAAAAAAATCTACAGAATAGACCATGTTGTTCAGTGTCTGGTTTTATGCTTGAACTAAAAAGAAATATGCCTACTTTTGTATCTCAGTAAAATTCCCTCAACGCACCTTAGTAATCATGTCCTCGTATGGTTAAGATGAATAGGCATAATCCTTTTTTGATCTAGCTAGTACACATCACAAAAATCAATTACCGTTCAAGGTAACCAACACTTAAAGACAACCAAGATCTTCCATTTAATATTTAATTATTAACTAGGAAAATAGTAGTATATAAAAAAATGTCTTATGGCCATCAAAGTATGATGAAGTGTGCATATTTCAAGATGGGTATTCAGTATAATATTTATCAAATTGGATACCTTTCTCAACAACTCCTCCATGACGATCAACCTACAAAAAGGACAATATTATAGTATATAGACGTGTTCATTAGTTCATCGTTCTGTCGTGGTTAAAAACACACCTCTTTCATCTCAATATCCAGTTCTGTTTAATATCGTTAGACAGAAAAATGTTTTGGTATCTCACGTTTTTAGTCACGCTCATCCAAATATGTAATTTAGTCGCCGTTTGGTGCGGGATAAATGGATTGCATGGTTAGATTTAGTAGAGGGACTAATGGCAGATTTTTTTTTATCAAATTCTCCGCATTCTTTTACGTGGAAGTTAAAGGTTTCGTTGAAAATTAAGATTTTTATGTCATTCCTTTATAGAAAAGAGCTTCTAACAAAACATAATTTAGCTAAGCATAGATGGAAAGGTAGCACAATTTTTTATTTTGTGACACAAATGAATTTGTTCAACATCTTTTTAACAATTGTGATTTTTCTAAGAAGATTTGGAGAATTGTTCATTTTACTTTTAGTATTACCCCCTCCCCCTCGAATAATATTGCGAATAAGTTTGTTCATTGGTTAGATGGAATTGATAAGAATGCTAAATCATTCATTCGTATTGCGTTTGTGGTTTTCTTTGTGCAATTTGGAATTGTTGAAATGATCTTATCTTTAACAATACGAGAGCTGGGAATTTTTGCATGTTGTTCATCAGGCCACATACTAGATAAAACATGTGGTCTCTTCTCACAATACCAGCGAGGACGTTTGGATTCTAAATACACTCGGTTGATGAAGGTCGTTCACTCTATCTTCAACAAGGGTGGATGGTTGAAACTAGACGTCTCACGAATGTGTAGTGTTGCATTTTCATCTATTTTCGGGTGGCTAATTCATATAGCCACTCTTTGTGATCCGTAAACTGTTTGATCATGCGTGCTACTATTTTGGATTTTTATACTACTATTACTTTTAATATAAACTAGGAAGGTGGCCCTCGCAAATGCCAGGGCATTATCTTCTATTTTTCGAAACATTAATTGATTGTCTTAAGATTAAGTAAACTACTTCTAAAGCGAAGAACAGAGTCACAATTTTACTATTGCAAACATTTAAAATAAATGAAATTAAAATAATGAGTAGGAGTAGATTTATCTTAAATCCCATTTGGTATCATTCTAATAGAGAAAAAAAATAACTATACTATTTTAAAGAAAACATCTCAAATGATCCAAATATTTTGTAGTAATGTCAACTAATTTACATGCGGAAGTTTCTTATTTTTTCAACTCTCCAAAGGTGAACAGTTGGTTTTAATTACGGTTTTCAATATAGTTATCATAAGGCTGCAATCCAACTTCAAACAACACACCAAACATTTTAAAGAGGTCAACAATATTCATAATTTGGAGTTCTAAACATATATGTAAGGTCTTGCGAAAATGAAAATATACAACCACAAACATGAGGCATAGAAAAGAAAACTATGCATATTTGCAAAAAATAATCACTCGGTGTCCTCACAACATGATACCCAGAACATATTTGCTTTTCTTTGCGCACCAGTAATTAAAAATAAATTCCTAATCGTTGGTACTTTCTTCGATTGTTTTAGTGCAACCCATGTGATAGATTTGCACATCAAGCAAAGATCAGAACCCCTATTTACTACTACAAACCTAAAAAGAAAAAAATTTAAAAATACTGAGTAGGAGTAGATTTATTTCCTCATTTTATTTCTCAAGAATTATCAAACTAAATCATAATTACCTGGGGAAACTACTTTTTTCTCACAATCCACACCATACATAACTTATATAAGAAATTCTAGATGTGAGTATAATGAAAAAGACAATCTTCGGTAAACTCCATTATCACGAACATGTTTGTTACCCTCCAAGAGCTTGCGAGCTCAAAGTAGAAACACAAACATGTATGAGGAAAGGTAAAATAATTGTAGTCCCATAAAAGAGATATTTAGTCGGTTGAAACCCGAAGGTGAGTATCGCACCCTACAAAACCAAAGGTTGTACCTAGATATGTGCATAATCATGCGTATGTCTCTATCTATTTTCCTAAAAATGCAAGGATGTCCATATACAATATCTAAGAGCACCTCAACAATGTAAGAATTCGTTATTTATTCGTTAATGCTATATGAAATCCACACACTCTTCGAGATATATTGATTCTTTAGAAAGAAAAACAGCCAAGAGGATTTACCGTTCATTCCTGCTATGATTAATTGTTGTACATGACGTTCACATCTATAAATAGTCCCGATGCACTGCAAAATACTGGGAGGATATGATCTTTATGAACTTCATATTCAGATGATAACTATCTCTCTACCGATTTCAATTGAATTTTTTACTATGATCCACAAAAAATAAGAAGATATTCTAGGTGGAAGAAGGGCTGATCAGCGATGGTCGGCGACAATTGCATCGTCCTACACACCCATCTTAATTAATATCATGATCTGATTGGACTACATCAAGGAGACATGGTCCCATCTGGCCATCGTGAGTGTTAGCTACTCCAACGCCTTTCACGGCTAACCTCGAGTGGTATAGGGCAGGGCTGCGACAGCCTTTTCCTGCGCCTGTGCAGCACACGCATAGAATTCTTGGGGAATGGATACACGACTTGTCTTTTAGACAGGTCGGCTGTGCAACGACGAAGCGCATACCAAGATGCTGGAGAAGAGTTGAACATGATCTGGCTAGAGGCTCCAGGGACGACGGCCCAAAGGCATGGCACAACTGTGGTAGGGCGTATTTTTCTAGGTTGCCAAGCTAGGGGTCTATTTATTTGTTTTCTCATGGATGTTTCGAGTTCAGATTGTAGATGTGTTACGGCCATGTTGGACCCAACGCGCTATACTAACTTGGACACGTGTGGCATATTTGTTACATAAATTTGACGGGTTGTGATTTAAATTGTATATAGAAAATTAAGATCTAATTGTTAAAATAATTCAGATGATGTGGCTCAGCGTGGTGGCTCTATTGGACATCCGTATATTGCTTTTACTATAGAAATTTGCGAGGGCATTGCCATTATCGTATTGAATATATTGGTAAACTAAATTTGTCATTTCATACATACTACAAGGAAGGTAATCTAAATCAGAACATTTTATAACTATCATATATATTATGGTCGATAAAATATCCCGTGTGAGGAATCTTTTAATTTGTGGGAGTGTAGTACTCCTGATATTTTGACGACATACCTTAAGAAACTATTCATTCTCTTCCTTCGAGAGGTAAGTGAGACACAAATATATCTCCTAAGTGTATTTTAGTCTTGTTATATTAGTGTGTTACTCATGACAATGAAATGAGGTTCAAACTGGCGTCATTAGAAATAAAGCCTAATGGCTTCATCTATTTTTCGTTATTTTCTTATATATGAACCCTCCGTGGAGCCAATCAAATCTCAGCCTCTGCACCATATGAGTGATGACTAAAGTGGATTTATCTTTTGAATATGAGCCAACGTTTCTACCGTCGGTGAGCCAATTAATGCAGAACTTTGTAATCCTCGAGGCTCCTCGACTCATAGTGTGATAGTGAGTACATCCACACCATATTCAATTGTTTTAAAAAAATTTAGTAGTTACCAAGGAATAAACCATTTATTATTAATCACAATACTACATAAACATATATGATTACACTTTTAACGGCACGTCCTATCAAGGCTAATTAGTTTTTTTTTAAATGGTCATACCTTGGTTCATTTGCGGACACGATTTTAATTTCAAAGTAGAAGGTCCTTTATGGAAACCGTAATTTTTTAGTTGTCCAATCGGTTATTTTTTGCATGCAAGTACCACCAAATTCGGAAGTTTTTCTTTTGAACAAAATCATAAAACCTATATCGATCAGTTTTTTCTTCTTCTGAGAAACAACCTTAATTTATATGTGTTCTCTCCATGCGGTGGCATACAACATGATATCGTCAATACATACCTTATCTACCTATCAGGATTTCTTTTCTTGAGCAAATTACTAACCTTTTTTTTTCTTCTTTTTAACGATACCAATGATCGGTTTTGAGGTGCGCTCTTCACGCTGTGGCATACATCGCGATTACGTCAACATGTACCTTGTCAAAACCGGCTTAACTTTATCTTTAATCCTAACAATCAATTTTGATCTATCTATAGAAAATAATTAAGAAGGTGTGGATCAATATGGTGACTCTGTTAATTAAAGACCCCCATATATTTCTTTTTAATGTAAAATATATCAAAGCGCCAAGATCTAACCATACGGAGAAGATGCTCAAACTAAGGGAATTAGGTTATTCGGTGTACGTAGTATTCCTACTTAATATGCAGAGACTATAACATTGTTGTATTCCGCGGCATATTTGGGTAAACTGAGTTTGGGTATATCTGTATAACTCTTTTAATTTGTGATCGAATAAGAGACATATTGTGTAATATTTTAAACTCAACCATGCACATGTGTAAATCACTATACTTAACTATATTTTAGGCATTTATACTTTGGTATTTTATATTATGGTACATCTTTGATCTTTCCACCCGAAAGAACGATTTCATCATAATGTCGAGTGTATCTTTTTTCTGTACGGGGTTGCTATTCCTACTGAGCTAGTTAGCTCTTTTTTTTAAGGAAGCTAGCATGCATATTTTGGTTTTATCCTAAACGGACTAGGCAAACTATTCGTACGGCCATAGCTTATTACATTTAATAGTTACAGAGTCCACGTGTAGAACAAACCATGGACACGTTTTTTTTGCCGTCATGCACATGGATTGAGTAGAGAACGTTCGAGCTAGTTAGGTTCATTTAAAGTTCTGTTACGATATTTTTTAAGGTGTTACGATACTATGAGAATAACCTGGCTGTATATCGGGGTTGCGTTGCACGTTCTATACATTTTTTCAGTTTGTATATCCGGGTTGCCTTGCATCGTTCAAACTGTTCTCGGTTATACAATCAATCAAAACAACCCTCTACACCAGATATTAACCGTGTCAAACTGGCAACTACATGGTTACCTAACTAATATTATTTCATTAAATCCTAGCCACTTCTTCTAAATCCAACTATCAAAAATAATTCAGGTGATGTGGCTCAATGTGGCGGCTCTATTAGACATCTGTATATTGCTTTTAGTATATAACTAGCACAGTGGCCCTCGCAAATGCGAGGACATCGTCTAAAATGGATTAATAAATAAAACCTCATTTAATGGACCCATCAGCAAAATGCCCAAGATAATTTTTTTTACAGATTTGTATCTTTTTTATGTGTTTCACTCAAGGTAGAAATGTAATTATATCAAGAATCACCTATGGTTAGATGGTCAATAGGTTTTTTGCAGGCTGAGTTTGTTGGTGATCAAAATATTTGTTTGATTCATGTGTTTCATTAAGCCTGAATATTTTTCCACGGGAATGACACTCTCATCGTCCGTAAAATATTTGTAGTTGGTTGAAACTGATGGAGAAATTCAAATATGGTTTCTCTAATATAACCTTATCATCCACCCTGCGCGAATTAACATAATTGTTTTTAAAATATTTCTAATGTTTCTGTAAAAAATCTCATGTATGCGAGTAACATATTTGTCAATCTAAAATATGTCAGAAGTAGATTATTGTTGCTTATGTTGAAACATGTAAGTGATATTGGATTTGTAAACCGAACTATATAGCTCTTACACCATATTAGATCAGTACGCAAGGTTAGTTATATTTTGTAGTAAATCATTGAATAAGATAAAATAGTCTATCTTCATTAGTAGACATGTCACATTAAATGTTTCTTTCTCTTATTGACTCACTCCATGTCACATTGTTAAATGTTTTAGAAACATGAACATGCTCAAACTTTGGACATTATTTTTATAGAAATATACTGCTAAAGATTTTTTTCCTTCTAGCCATAATGGTTAAAAATTCAAAGTTAGAAAGTAGGACCCTAAGGCTTATATACTCTAAACTTCCTTTTATCTTCATTTAATGGCTTTACACGCATGTATTGAAGATTCATCATCATTCGTCAATTTTGATGTGCAATTGGAATGCCAAGTGTTAGCATGCTGTTTTTGATACATGCAAAAAAAAATAAAATAGAATAGTTAAAATATTCTACCGTACTAACCAAGCAATATGTGCCAAAACAATTCGTCAGATTTAAGGGCATGATTTTTAGGACCTCTTTTAAAATAGTATTGAGACATTGTGTTGATATTAAATATGAAACATATCAAGCGGTAATCCGTACCGAATTAATCCTCACTGTATTATATGTCAAATATTTCATAGTGTGACGGATGTTCCGTGGACAATGAGTCAACAAATGTTGTTTCTTAATCAATTTTGAAGGGCAGACATTTTTATCTCATTAAGTCGGAATACTCCTTCACTTGAGGGACATTCTAATCCTTTGCCTCGTCCTTGTGTAGATAACTAAGAATTTAATTTATTTTATTGTAGGGCACTTTCCCATCGATAGTGCGACTAACGTTGGGACTTATTAATCTTAAAATTCCACGACTTCACACTCTGAACATACGCATGCGTTTTATGATTTGTTGGTCTGATGTAGGTAGTGTGACCAATGTAGTGTCTTCATTAATTTTAAAATCTCACGACCGCAAACTTCCGCTACATTTTTTGAGTATGTTCGTCTCTTGGAAGTAGAATAAATACGTCATTTATATGTACACTATCAGAAAAACAACAATCCCCTCAATTCATAATTACGCTATATCATGGGTTTTTCGAAATATAATTTTATGAAGGTTGATCACAAATATAGGAAAATATCAATATCTTGAATACAAAATAATTAATTATTACTGAAACATCATAAAATATATTTTCCCTTTTTATGAATTGGTATTATGGACGTTGATATTTATTTCTTTGGCTTTGGTTAAACATTACAAATTTTGACTATGATTAATTCAGGAAGTAGGGTAACTAAACATAGAAGAAGTACATACCGATAAGTTTACACTTTATAATTTTTCATCATCTAAATTGTCACCATGTTCCAGCCAGGTTTTATTTTCCTTGAAGCTATCAGCCGTTTGTTAAACACTCCCGCCTATTTTGCTCTCCTATGAAAATACCTTTTTTTTTAACTTGTCCGATGGAAGTACTGTTGTCTAATGAATTTAGATTACATAAGTAATTAAATATGAACACGTTGTTCCGTGCTAAAAAAAAGGAACATGTTCCGTGAGCCCTTAATCTCCGAGGGATTTCTTTTAGACATCATACACGTTCTTTAGTTTTTTCCAGTAGAGTTTATAGAAGTAAGAATTAATTCGTTCGACATGTGCCAGCCACCGGATCGTGGTAGTAGTTGCGTTTTTTTTTTGAGGGAGCATGTGCGTTAGGTGAAGGGATGTCAATTTCACGTCTCCTGAACATAAATTTCGTTAAATATGTTACGCTGTTAAATAAAATCTCAGCCGTATGATTTCGATCTAACTACCAGAATTAATTTTGATGATGTGGATCAATACGGTGGCTCTATTAGACAACCGTATATTGCTTTTCGTATATAATAGATAGATAGATAGATAGATAGATTCCGTATGCATAAGCAGATGAAGAGGTTGAGCGTCCCCGTTTAAAAAAAAAGCCTCCATTTGGATAAAAATCTCATGGCGAGCAGCTTCACACGGTACACTGCATACGGCATGTTGCCCGCCACTAGCTTGCGCTGCATGCCTGGCCCATGCCTCCTGGAAAACCTCTCTGCCTGCACGTTGTTCTCGCAGTAATTCGGAAAAAATGCACGTCGGTCTTTTCTTATTTTAACAAATCTCATCGCACGCATATTCCTCCACCGTTGTCCAGCACACGCGCATTGTTTCGCATTCTGCTCAGATGTGCTTCCCCACCACCCCCTCATGTTTCACACCCAAAACACTCGTACACCGCATACGTGTGCAACTGATCAAACGGATCGACCGGCCGTAAGCATGTTCCGCAGGGGAATAGTCCGTCTCGCACACACACACATGGTCCCGGTGGATCTAATCTGGCGAATCAAGGCAACGCGACACCTTGTTGTGATATCACTAACCGTCATGGACACACACGATTGTCTAACTCAAACACTACAAACGTACCCCATACGCATCTAGTACAATTTCAAGTCCAAATATATCCAGATACGTATACAAAATTTGACACAAATACAACAGTTACGAATAGCGGAACACATATTTAGAGTCACTAAAGAATAGAATCAAACCATTGTTTTGCACTTGCACTAGAAATATGCTAGGGATCTTCCATACCGTACCGGCGCAAGTTTTCTTTTGCATGTTTATTACACTTGTCACTACTAGGAAAATAGCTATAGGAATTACCATATCCGTGACGCACCTGCAATTCAGTGCGTCACGCCTAATAGCCGTGGCGCACCACGCCAAGGTGCGTCGCGCCTATTGCCTTACCCGTGGCGCACCAAACGGACAGCGCGCCGCGCCTACGTGTGGGGCCGGGGTGGCGAGGCTCCCAGTGATACCCGTGACGCACCGTGCTGTTGGTGCGTCACGGCTATGTGAGATAGGCGCGGCGCACGGGACCGCGGTGCGTCACGGCTATGTGTTCCACGTATAGTAACCATAGCCGTGACGCACCGCAGCCCCGTGCGCCGTGCCTATCCCACATAGCCGTGACGCACCAACGGCACGGTGCGTCACGGGTATACCTCGGAGCCATTTAAATGGTTGGGTCCACCTCCCACCTCCCGTCCCCACACATCTCCACCCCATTTTAGATCTGGTCGCCCCCCACCTCCTCATCACCCCATTTCCCCCATTTAAAAATTATTTAAACTATTTTATTTGATATATATATATATATATATATATATATGTGAGGGGAATCTAATAAACACTCCTCTCCACCCTCCATCTCACTTTACCACTTTCTCTTCCATCTTTTTCACTCCCTATAGCCACATACACACTCTCTCGGTCTCGAGTCGGCAAGATCTATAGTTGGTGAGTTGTTGGAGGGATATGTATATGTGTTGTATGTATATGTGTGTGTCTTGATCTCGCTCTCTCATAGATCTCGCTCGGTATCGGCCGGTGCGTCGTCACAAAAGATTCATATGGTTGCATATATACATATGCGAAATTGTGTTGCGTATTTTTGATGAAAGTTGTGGATCACTAGTGGAAACAACCCCTCTCGTCCAGGGGGCCGGGGGGCAGCTGTCCCGGTTGCAACCAAATCCGGGACAAATGCCCTGCATTGGTCCCGGTTCGTGCGCCCGGGGCAACAGGAATCGCCTGGGCGCATTGGTCCCGGTTCGTGGGGGGCATATCGGTCCCGGCTCTTGCCACGGACCGGGACCAATGCCTAGCCACAGGCCACGTGGCACGCGCATGACCTATTGTCCCGGTTCAGTCCACGAACCGGGACCAATGCCCCCTTCCCCTATATATACTGCCCCAGCCCCCCCCCTCCTTCCATCTTTTTTTTGCTTGGAGGTGTGAGAGAGTGTGGTGTTAGTGTGTTTTTTAATGCACACGAGGTGTTCGACGAAATTCCCGAGACGCACACAAGCTCACTGAAAATGGTATCTTCGACCGAGGTTAACAAATTATCTTTTTCATCTGTAACTGATACATAAAAAAATATTATTTGTCGATGTACTGTGGTCATGTCTGTATTAATATGTTATTGTAATGTATTTTGATAAACTTAATTATATGATGCAGATGGATGCACGGCAGCGATGGATGTACGGTGACCGACGCACTTCCGAGTATATGGCAGGCCTGAATGCATTTCTTGTTGTAGCTCAGGCGAACAAAGATAATGGCTTCATGTGTTGCCCATGTGTTGATTGTCGGAACGTTAGAGAACATTCTTCCGAAAGAATCCTTCACGGCCATCTACTTCGGAGAGGTTTCATGCCCAGCTATAATTGCTGGACAAAGCATGGAGAAAGAGGGGTTGTGATGGAAAACGATGAAGAAGAAGAAGAAGATCCTTTGTTCCCTGAATACGACGATACTGCAATGGAAGAGAATGCAGAAGAAGGAGGTGATCAAGAACAGGCATCAGAAGAGCCCGATGATGATCTTGGCCGAGTTATTGCTGATGCAAGGGAAGACTGTGAAAATAAATTGGAGAGGTTGAAGCTGGACAACATGCTACAGGATCACAAAAAATTGTTGTACCCAAATTGCGAAGATGGTAGCACAAAGCTCGGTACCACACTGGAGTTGCTGAAATGGAAGGCACAGAACGGTGTGACTGACAAGGCATTTGAGAGTTTACTTCAACTAATGAAGCCAAACTTCCAAAGGATAACGAATTGCCTGAGAGTACGTACGAAGCAAAGAAAGCTCTCTGCCCTCTAGGATTAGATGTGCAGAAGATCCATGCATGCATTAATGACTGCATCCTCTTCCGCGGTGAGAAGTACGAGAATTTGGATGAATGTCCGATATGCACTGCACTGCGGTATAAGATCAGAGCAGATGACCCTGGTGATGTTGACGGCGAGTTCCCCCGTAAGAGGGTTCCTGCTAAGGTGATGTGGTATGCTCCTATAATACCATGGCTGAAACGTCTGTTTAGAAACAAAGAGCATGCTAGGTTGTTGCGATGGCACAAAGAAGACCGTAAGAAAGACAGAAAGTTGAGGCACCCTGCCGATGGATCGCAGTGGAGAAAGATCGAGAGAGACTTTCCAGACTTTGCAGGAGAGGCGAGAAACTTATGGTTTGGCCTAAGTACAGATGGCTTTAATCCTTTTGGGGAGCAGAGCTCCAGTCATAGCACTTGGCCTGTAACTCTATGTATGTACAACCTTCCTCCTTGGTTGTGCATGAAGCGCAAGTTCATTATGATGCCAGTTCTCATCCAAGGCCCGAGGCAACCTGGCAACGACATTGATGTGTATCTAAGGCCATTAGTGGAAGAACTATTACAATTGTGGGGCAAACCAGGTGTACGTGTGGGATGAGAACGAACAAAAGCCATTTGACCTATGGGCGTTGCTTTTCGTAACCATCAATGATTGGCCTGCTCTTAGTAACATTTCCGGACATACAAACAAGGATACAATGCATGCACACACTGTTTAGATAATACTGACAGTGTTTTTTTGGATAAATGTAAAAAGGTTGTATACCTGGGGCATCGTAGATTTCTTCCGATCAAGCATCCCGTTAGAAAGAAAGGAGGGAAGCATTATAGAGGTGAGGTAGATAACCGGAAGAAGCCTGAGCTGCATAGTGGTAATGATATATTCGATATGGTCAAGGACCTAGAAGTAATCTTTGGTAAGGCTGCTGGCAGCCAACCAGTTCCGTACGGCCCTGATAAGCGCGCACCCATGTGGAAGAAGAAATCTATATTTTGGGAGCTACCCTATTGGAAAGTTTTAGAGGTCCGGTCTTCGATCGACGTGATGCACGTGACAAAGAATATTTGTGTCAATCTGCTATGATTCCTGGGCGTGTATGGGAAGTCCAAAGATACGCCAGAAGCACGGGAGGACCAGCAACGTATGAAAGACCCAAGCAACAAGCACACAGATAGGCGTCATTACCTAAGCAGCTACGCTCTTACTAAAGCAGAGAAGGAAATATTCTTTGAAGTCCTTTACAGTATCAAGGTTCCGTCTGGCTTCTCGTCGAATATAAAGGGGATAATAAACATGGCAGAGAAAAAATTCCAAAACCTGAAGTCTCATGACTGCCACGTGATTATGACGCAGTTGCTTCCGATTGCATTGAGGGGCTTCTACCGGAAAATGTTCGAGTACCCATTGTGAAGCTATGTGCATTCATGAACGCAATATCTCAGAAGGTAATCGATCCAGAAAGTCTGACAAGATTACAGAGGGATGTGGTCCAGTGTCTTGTTAGTTTTGAGTTGGTGTTCCCACCATCCTTCTTCAACATTATGACTCATCTCCTGGTTCACCTATGTGAAGAGATTCATTTCTTGGTCCGGTATTTCTACACAATATGTTCCCTTTGAGAGGTTCATGGGAGTCTTGAAGAAATATGTTCATAACCGTGCTAGGCCAGAAGGAAGCATCTCGAAGGGCTGGAACAGAGGAGGTCATTGGGTTCTGTTTGACTTTATTCCTGACCTTAAGACAATTGGTGTTCCTGAATCGCGGCATGAGGGGAGACTGAGGGGAAAAGGAACGTTGGGAAAGAAAACAATGATACCTAGGGACGGGCATTCTTTGACCAAAGCACACTACACAGTTCTACAAAATTCTATGTTCATGGCTACGTATCTCGAGGAACACAAGAATATTGTACGGTCTGCAAACCCGGGGAAGGATGACTCATGGATTAAACGCGAACACATGGAGACTTTCGGAAGTTGGTTGCAAACACGTCTTATAAATGACACCACTGTTGAAGATCAGCTATACATGTTGGCAGGGTCACCATCTTCGACTATTGGGAGTTTTCAAGGGTACGAGATAAATGGGAATACATTTTACACGAGCTCCCAAGATAAGAAGAGCACCAACCAAAACAGTGGTGTCCGCTTTGATACAACAAACGAGAATGGAAAAAATGACACATACTATGGTTACATAGAGGAAATATGGGAAGTTGACTATGGACCTTCTTTTAAGGTCCCTTTGTTCAAGTGCAAATGGGTCAACCTGAATGGAGAAGGGGTAAAGGTAGACCCGCTTTATGGAATAACAACAGTGGATCTCAACAATATTGGTTACAATGACGAACCATCATCCTAGCCAATGATGTGGCTCAGGTCTTCTATGTGAAGGACATGTCTTCCAGACCGAAGAAAAAAAAATAAGGAAACAAATTCATCATACGATGAGCCGAAGCGTCACATAGTTCTCTCAGGGAAAAGAAACATCGTGGGAATTGAGGACACGACAGACATGTCAGAAGATTATAATAACTTTGTTGAAATTCCACCCTTCACAGTGAAAGCTGACCCCACCATCCCGTTAAATAATGAAGATGCCCATGGTTACGGCCGAAGCGATCATAAGCAAGGGACACGAAGAAAATTCAGAAGACTAGATAGGGATGTTGTTGGTGATGTGTAATAATAAACGTGGAATACATGATCATAGTTCTTATAACGCAGTATGAACGAGATTTTGTTAGCCAAAATGATATTTATACATATTCTGTGATTATGAATGGAGTAGGTGCAAGTTTGACCAATAATTTGTATTGATAGGTCAAAAGCTCGCAAGCATTGAGTGCTTGACAACTATGACCAGCCCGACTTCATTATTATTCCAACCAGCAGCACACCCACCCACTTTTCTGTTTCTCTCTCCTCCGTATGTTGGTGATGTGTAATAATAATTGTGGAATACATGATCATATAGTTCTGTTTGATCAGTATTTTGTATTGACCGGTAAAAAGCTGACAACTATGACCCATATCCGAGTATGAGATAACTGTAGGCAAATATTGCAGGAACACTTCAAAGTGATAGTACAGATACAATCCTGACAGATATTGCAGGATTATAACTACTTTGGAGATGTAGTATGTGTTGACACACGGTATAGAACAAGTGATTATGGCATGCCTCTATTTTTATTCATTGGAGTTAACCAGCATAAACAGCCGAAAACTGTTTTGACGGACTGCTTTACATCGATAGGGGATGCAGTTGCTTCTGCTTGGCCATGGACTGTCCACCGCTCGGATATATATCAAAATGCAACGAAAGTATTAAGGGATATATTGCACTGTTCGGAAACTTTCGCTCATGATTTTAGTAGGTCTTGGCGAACTACAATCTGAAGGATAACGAGTGGCTAAGTAGATTGTATGAGGATAGAGAAAAATGGGTTTTGCCTTATGGGTCTCATATATTGTGCGCAAATATTGCAGTCACACTTCGAAGTGATAGCAGATACCATCCTGACAGATATCCTTAAAACAGAAATAGAGCTTCGGTACTTCTTTAACAGATATGATAAATTTTGGAGGAGAAACGTCTAACTGAACAACGAAGATCCGAAATGTTGAAGGCGGAGGGGAGCACGACGGAGACGGCGGACGAGCAGAGGAGAAGAAAGCGCGACAGCAACGGCGCGGTCTCCCCCGCCCGACCGCCCGTCTCTGCTTTAAGTCTGATGCTCCCGCTGAGGCTTGCCGCGTACACGGAAGTTACTATGTTTTCAAGCGGGGGTCGGGATAAAGGGAGACGAAGATCTCAAATTCACCGTGTCAATAAGGTACAACTCGCTTTGTCGAACTTTATATAAATCACCCCGGGATGCCTTGTATGCTCTGGACTAACTCGGAAGATCACGAGAAAAACAAAAATTGTAACATTTTTTATATTCAAATTATGTACAGATGGTAAAAAATTAATAGTGTCAGTAGTTAGAAAAATTATTTAGTTAAACGAAAAATGGATTTAAATTAGTTATGCAAATTCTAGTGTTTTTCATGTTGAAAATTTGTCAAATTCGAAAGTATATAGAAGTTGTTAATGTGCAAACTTAATAATTTTTAAACTTTGGCGCTAAAAAATTTTGGGCGCGCAGGGTGCCACCCCCAAAATTCGAAATATGTTTTTGGTCCCGGCCCGTGGTACCAACCGGGACCAAAGGGGCTCTAGTCCCGGTTGGTGGCACGGGCCGGGACCGGAGGCCCAGGTGTATAAAAATCGCGGCCCTCTCTCCAGGCCGAACGAACGCCCCAGGACAGTGGACATGGCTTGGCGAAGCCCTGCCCCGGCGGCGGGAACGACTAGACAGATCCCGCCGGCGGACCGCCGGCGGGGATGGGCTAGGGACACAGTAGACTAGGGCACACAACTCATATTAAAAAATGCCAGTGGCCTTGCTTACATAGATAGGGGGCGGCGCGGTCACAGGCGGCCGGCCGTACTTGCATAAAGGGGGCGGCGGCGCGGCCACAGGCGGCCGGACGATTTCTTGGGGGGTTGCTTAGTCTAGGGGGGGTAGCTTAGTCTAGGGGGCGCACCGGCGCCGATCTACTCGTCTCCTCGTCGGAGGAGATTTCTTGGTAGAGGGGCGGCTGCCACAGGTGGGCAGGCGGCTGGGCCCGGGGTGCAGGCATCGGGGGCACCGGAGGCGCGTACGGCGGTGGCGGGGGCAGCGGCGGTGGGAGGGGGGCAGCATCTCCTGCGGCGGCGGCGGTGGGGGCAGCTCCTCCTGCTGTGGCGCCCAAGCGCCGCCGGTCCAGACCCAGGACATGCCGTACTCCAGGCCTGGGGGGAGCGGCTGCGGCGGCGGCTTGTCCTCGGACGCCTCCCAGTCGGCGTACATCTGCTGCCACCAGGGGGCAGGCTCGGTAGGGGGCGGCGGCGGGGGCATGGCGGCGGCGGCGGCGGTGGCGGCGGCCACGACCCGCTCCCACCGCTTGATCTCGTCTTCCCGGAGGGAGCGGCGGGAGGCCTCGCAGGCCTCCTCCATGGCGGCCCGGAGCTCGGGGTCCTCCTCCCCGGAGAAGTCCTCCGGGATGTCCTCGAGGAGCCACAGCTCCCTCTCCCGGCCGGGCGGTGGTGCGGGGTACTCCGCCACGTCCGCCTCGTGGGGGGCGGGGATGAAGGAGCGCCGGCGCTGCTCGTGCTCCTGCTCGAGAGAGGCGGCCCAGTAGGGGGAGCTGCGCGCGTATGCGCGCTCCCTGCGGACGGAGGCCGGCAGGAGCTCGCGCCGGCGGTCGATCTCCTCGAGCAGCGCCTCGCCGGTCGGGACCGGCGGCACAGGGATCCGCTGGGGGTTCAGGTGCCAGCCGTCCGGGAGTGGACGTCAGCATAGAACACCGGCGTGGCGTTGTTCCAGTGCCACTCGGCCTCATCCCCCCGGACGTACCGGCGGAACCTCTTGCCCTTGGGCGCGGCGCGGGGTGGCGGGCGTGCCGCCGGAGGTGGCGCGGGGACACGCGGCGTCCCGCCGAGGCGGACACCTCCAGGGCCGTAGCCGAAGGCCTCCGCCGGCGGGGGTGGGACGCGGCCGGCGCCGCTCGAGGAGCCTTCGTGGTCGTTCCTGGGGCGCTTGCCGGAGCCGGAGCCGCTGCCGAACCAGCGGGACATGGTGGCTATGGTTGCTCTGCCTTGGGCGCGGCCGGGGTGGATGGGTGGTACGGGCGGCGGGGGCCCTTTAAAAAGGACACGGGGGGGCTGGCATGCCAACCGGCGGCCTGAACGTGGCGGCGGTTGCAGGCGCCCATGAATGCGGGCGGGAGCCGAGGCGTGGCGTGTGGGGAAGTGGGGGGCGCGGGAAGCCGAGGCGGGGCGGGAAGACGAGGCAACAGTGGCCCTTTGACCGTCATGTGGTCTTAATTTAAGGGACCAGGCGAGCCAGCCACCAGGCCGCTGGCCAGTGGCCCCTTCGAACCGTTGACTGACCATAATAAAAGACGTGGGCCAGTGGGCCCTTCGAACCGTTGACTGACCATAATAAAAGACGCGGGCCAGTGGGTTTAATAAAAAACGTGGGCCTGGACGCGGTTGGGGAAGGGGAGGCCGGCTCGGGATTGGGAGACAGGAGCCCAAAAGACGTGGGCCTGGACGCGAAAATTGACGATTATATATATTTTTTCCAAAAAAGTATCCATCCCGGTCCCTTGAACGAACCGGGACGAACTCCCTGGCCCAGGTTCGCCACGTGGCCGACCCTTACCATCCCGGGTCCTGGCACAACCGGGACCAATGGGGGAGAGCCATTTGTCCCGGCCAGCCCATCCCGGTTGCACAACCGGGACAACTGGCCCTTACGACCCAGGACAAAAGGCCCTGTTTCCACTAGTGGATGTCTTAAAAATGAGTTGACATGTGTTGCCAAAATGTTTATTCATTTCCATTTCGGCGACCATGCACTCCGAGAATGTCCTATTTTTAGCATAGGTCATGCCGAATTTTTCTGTCGACGACCATGCATGCATCATCCATATATTACGTAATTTGATTCTAATAAATTTGTCCTTTGATCTTTTTTTTACTGTGCAGACAACCATGCATATAAGCACATGCACCGTGGCTAGATTTATGAAACATGCGACGACCGAAATGTTGCGAAATAACATGACGGAGATAAGATGTCCTTGTCGAAGATGCAAACTGCAACACTTGATCAGATACGATTGTGGTGACTTGGAGTCGCACCTTATCCGTCGTGGTTTCATGGATGGATACACTCTTTACCCGACAAGTGATGAAGATGAAGAGTCTCACGGACATGATGAAGGACACCATGATCAAGATGAAGGACATGATCATAATCAAGGCGAAGGACATCATGATGAAGATGTCGGACATGATCATAATCAAGACGAAGGACATCATGATGAAGATGTCGGCACATCGTCGTCGGACTGGGTGCGGGACCCTCATGTTCAAGCTCTGCTTCTTAAGGAGACTAGCAACACCAGATCTGCCGCTAGAGAGAAATCGAAGCTGTCGCAACTGGAGATAGACCCGGTTACTCCATTGTATGAAGGATGTGTGAGCGAGGATACCCGTCTGAACATAACATTAAGGACCCTCGAGATGAAGACAAAACATCGATGGACTGATGCGAGCTATGATGAGAACATGACATTCTGGCACGGCCGTCTTCCCACGGGGAACAAGTGTCCAACGAGCATCGAGGAGGCCAAGAAAGTCGTGTGCCCTCTGGATTTACCTCACGTGAAATACCATGCCTGCATTAATGACTCCATCATCTATCGGGGCGCGGACGCGGAGAGAACCATATGCCCGGTGTGCGACGCAACTCGATACAAGCCAGGGAAGAAGGCCTCTCCTCGAAAAGTGGTGTGGTACTTTTCGATAACTTCCCGTCTGCAGCGGTATTTCGCAGACCCCATAGGCGAAGCTCATGCGATGGCACGCGGAAAGGAAGAAGCCAGAAGAGGATGATGGATTTGATCCGGATAAGGATGACACGATGCTGACACACCCCTCAGATGCTAGCCGGTGGAAGGCGCTAGACATCGAATACCCCGAATTCGGGGACGATCCAAGGAACATCAGGTTGTACATGAGTACGGATGGATTAAATCCTTTTGGCAACCAGAGCAGCACCCATAGCACCTGGCCCGTGTTTGTATGTATATACAACCTACCCCCTAGTTGTGCTTGAAGAGGAAGTACATACAGATGAGTATGCTTATTCAAGGGCCGAAACAACCAGGTAACGACATCAATATGTATGTCCAGTTGTTGGAAGAGGAGCTAGCCACGTTATGGGACGAGCCAGCGAATACATGGGACGCCTATGGAGAAACGTTTTTCCCAATAATAGCCGCGCATATAGCTATAGGAGTGACCATACCCGTGACGCACCTGCAATTCGGTGCGTCACGCCTAATAGCCGTGGCGCACCACGCCAAGGTGCGTCGCGCCTATTGCCTTACCCGCGGCGCACCAAACGGACGGCGCGCCGCGCCTACGTGTGGGGCCGGGGTGGCGAGGCTCCCAGTGATACCCACACATCTCCACCCACATTTTAGATCTGGTCGCCCCCACCTCCTCACCACCCATTTCCCCCATTTAAAACTTATTTAACCTATTTTTATTTGATATATATATGTGAGGGGAATCTAATAAACACTCCTCTCCACCCCCCATCTCACTTTACCACTTTCTCTTCCATCTTTTTCACTCCCATAGCCACATACACACTCTCGGTCTCGAGTCGGCAAGATCTATAGTTGGTGAGTTGTTGGAGGGATATATATGTGTGTGTCTTGATCTCGCTCTCTCATAGATCTCGCTCGGTATCAGCCGGTGCGTCGTCACAAAAGTTTCATATGGTTGCATATACATATGCGAAATTGTGTTGCGTATTTTTGATGAAAGTTGTGGATGTCTTAAAAATGAGTTGACTTGTTGCCAAAATGTTGATTCATTTCCATTTCGGCGACCGTTGCACTCCGAGAATGTCCTATTTTTGCATAGGTCATGCCGAATTTTTCCGTCGACGACCATGCATGCATCATCCATATATTACGTAATTTGATTCTAATAAATTTGTCCTTTGATCTTTTTTTACTGTGCATACAACCATGCATATAAGCACATGCACCATGGCTAGATTTATGAAATGCGACGACCGAAATGTTGCGAAATAACATGATGGAGATAAGATGTCCTTGTCGAAGATGCAAACTGCAACACTTGATCAGATACGATTGTGGTGACTTGGAGTCGCACCTTATCCGTCGTGGTTTCATGGATGGATACACTCTTTACCCGACAAGTGATGAAGATGAAGAGTCTCACGGACATGATGAAGGACATCATGATCAAGATGAAGGACATGATCATAATCAAGACGAAGGACATCATGATGAAGATGAACATGATCATAATAAAGACGAAGGACGTCATGATGAAGATGTCGGGACATCATCGTCGGACAGGGTGCGGGACCCTCATGTTCAAGCTCTGCTTCTCAAGGAGACTAGCAACACCAGAGCTGCTGCTAGAGAGAAATCGAAGCTATCGCAACTGGAGATAGACACGGTTACTCCATTGTATGAAGGATGTGTGAGCGAGGATACCCGTCTGAACGTAACGTTAAGGACCCTCGAGATGAAGACAAAACATCGATGGACTGATGCGAGCTATGATGAGAACATGGCATTCTGGCACGGCCGTCTTCCCACGGGGAACAAGTGTCCAACGAGCATCGAGGAGGCCAAGAAAGTCGTGTGCCCTCTAGATTTACCTCACGTGAAATACCATGCCTGCATTAATGACTGCATCATCTATCGGGGCGCGGACGCGGAGAGAACCATATGCCCGGTGTGCGACACAACTCGATACAAGCCAGGGAAGAAGGCCTCTCCTCGAAAAGTGGTGTGGTACTTTTCGATAACTTCCCGTCTGCAGCGGTATTTCGCAGACCCCACATAGGCGAAGCTCATGCGATGGCACGCGGAAAGGAAGAAGCCAGAAGAGGATGATGGAATTGATCCGGAGAAGGATGACACGATGCTGACACACCCCTCAGATGCTAGCCAGAGGAAGGCGCTAGACATCGAATACCCCAAATTCGGGGACGATCCAAGGAACATCAGGTTGTGCATGAGTACGGATGGATTAAATCCTTTTGGCAACCAGAGCAGCACCCATAGCACCTGGCCCGTGTTTGTATGTATATACAAGCTACCCCCCTGGTTGTGCTTGAAGAGGAAGTACATACAGATGAGTATGCTTATTCAAGGGCCGAAACAACCAGGTAACGACATCAATCTGTATGTCCAGTTGTTGGAAGAGGAGCTAGCCACGTTATTGGACGAGCCAGCAAATACGTGGGACCTATGGAGAAACGTTTTTCCCAATGAGAGTCGCGCTCATCACGACGGTGCATGACTACCTCGGTTACGGATATGTCGGGGGCAGGTGACGCACGGATTTTGTGCATGCGTTAGGTTCATGGATGACACTACGTATCTCCAGCTAGAGAGAAACCCCGGGTCTTCGAAAACCCTGTTCTTGGGGAATCGAAGGTGGCTTTGCAAGGACGACCCGTGGAGAAAACGCAAAGATCTGTTGAACAATGAATTTGATATGCGAAGAGCCCCACGTCAAAGGAGCGGCGAGGAAATCGACGAGCTGTTGAAGAACTGGAAGAGTGCCCTGCGCCGGGAAAGAAGCGAAAGGCGCCGGCGCCGTTAGAGGGTGTATGGAAAACAAGGTCTGTTCTCTAGGGCCTGAGGTACTGGAAGATTCTCCGCACGCCTCACTGCCTTGACCTCATGCATATCACGATAAATGTGTGCGAGAGTCTGCTTGGCACCCTGCTCAACATGCCGGAGAGGACCAAAGATGCCGAAAGCAAGGAACGACTTGAGATTTTTGAATATCAGGGCGAGCTCCACGGAGGAAAACCGGATGATGATGAAGATGATGACGATGATGTGTTAGATGGGACGGAAGGTCGCCGCAAGGGCAAAAAGGCCAAGAAGACAAATTATTATTGTCCCCCTTCGTGCTTCACGCTAAGCGAGAAGGGGATCGACCAATTCTTCAAGGTCCTCCTTGGAGTCAAATTTCCTTACGGTTATGCGGGGAAGATAAGCAGATACCTAGACGTACCAAAGAAGAAGTTCAGCGGGATGAAGTCCACGACTGTCACGTGATGATGACGCAGATACTTCAGTTGCAATTCGAGAGATGGACGAGCACGTCCGCGAAATGTTGTTTGGACTCTGCAACTTTTTCGATGTCATCTCTCGAAAGTCGATTGGCGTGAAGCAACTCGCAAGGCTACAGGAAGAGATCGTGGTGGTACTATGCGAGCTTGAGATATACTTCCCGCCCGCATTCTTCGACATTATGGTGCATCTCCTTGTCCATGTCGTGGATGATATCATCCAGCTCGGGCCGCCGTTTTTACACTCCATGATGGCGTTCGAAAGGATAAATTGTTCCATCAAAGGATACGTCCGCAACAGGGCCTGTCCAGACGCAAGCATTGCCAAGGGCTTTCTGACAGAAGAGTGCATCTCTTTCTGCACGAATTTTCTAGACAAAGATGAGAACCCTGGTCTGCCCGTAAACAGGCACTTTGGCAGGCTCGCTGGATGGGGACACCGCGAGGGCCAGCGCGAAATGAATGTCTACTTTCAGGGCCGACGCAACGACTTTGACAGAGCAAGCCTAGTCGCGCTACAACATCTAACAATGGTCGATCCTTGGTTGGAAGAGCACAAAATGTTAATCGCGAAGTATTACAGTGACCGGAGACAACATAGGACCGAAGCAGAAATAATCATAGAGCACAACATCCATTTCACACAGTCTACAAGGCCCCGCACATAACCTCATGACCTATCAGGCATACGATATCAATGGTTACACATTCTACACGGCAAATAAGGACCGGAATTGCGAATACCAGAACTCGGGGTAACGATGGAATCATTAACATGTGACATCAAGGAAAGATACTATGGTAGGATCGACGAGATATGGGAACTCGACTACTTCGGAGAGAAGGTGTCAATGTTCCGTGTCACATGGGCAAAGAGCGTCAGGAAAGAAGGACAATATTTCACCACCATGGTTATACCTGAAGCCAAATCCGGCACGAATGTCACCGCAAAAAATGAGCCATGGGTCTTGGCTAACCAAGTGGACCAATGCTTCTTCATTACTGACCCGACAAGGCCTAGCCGTGTTTTCGTGCGGAGAGGCAAAAGAAGCATCACAGGAATGGATGGAGTAGCCAACGAGCAAGACTTTGACCAGTACGGCGACCCGAAAATGGAAGATGAAAACGACGATGGAACGAAATACACAACAAGAAGAAGCAGGACAACGCTACCTACAGGTCGCCCATTCCACCGAAGAAGTCACGGTGTTCTGGGACTGAATTCCTCAACCGCGACAAAGAAGGGAAAGAAAATTGTTAAACGCTAGCTCTAAGAACAACGATATATGAGTCGTGTGTTTGCATGCATTCGAGGAAGTGATGACAATGTATGATGATGTATTTTATATGTATGCACTAAGATGTGGTGTTTAAATTAGTCAACACATTATTTAATTTTTTGCTTTGAAATTTATATTTTGTTATTTAAAATTATTTAATGATGTTTAAATTAATCAACACATGATTTGAGATTTTATTTTGAAATTTATATTGATTTACATGAATTTATGTTCTAAAATTATTCAAAAAAATGGGTGTGGGGGATTCGAACTCGGGTGTTTGGGAACAACACAGTCCAACCACTGGGCTAAGTAAATAGTTGTGATACAAAGAGGCAATGATTCGTTTTGAACATACTCTGCGCATAGACGCGGCACTAGTAGGAAAAGGGCTACCAGTGACGAACAAATATCAGCTACCGCTGGCGAACATGTGTTCGCCAGCGCTACCACGCCAGTGGTAGCAGGTTACCGCTGGCGAACACCACTTCGCCAGCGGTAGTGCATGTTACCGCTGGCGAACAAGGCCTTGTTCGCCAGCGCTATGTTCGCCAGCGGTAGCTCCTCTGTTCGCCAGCGGTATTTGTTCGCCAGCGGTAGTAATCCTGTTCGCCAGTGCTACTGTTCGCCAGCGGTAGGTACTTTGTTCGCCAGTGGTAAGTTTCACAGGTTTGTATTTTTTCTTTTTTTTGTATAACAGTTTGTATATTCTGATTCTGTATATTCCCAGGTCCAAATACATTCAAATTCTATAATTTATAAACTTCACACATATAAATCACTGATAGCACATCGATAAATCATAGATACATATGCATCCATCCATAACGAATTGAACACATCGATAACGAAATTAACACATCTATACATATGCATCCATATCCAATTCTCATAAGTACGAATACAACACATTGATCTCAATAACACGTTTATGTCGGAAGATTTCGAACCCAAAATATAGCCATCTAATTAGTTCAACGATTACAAAGGTATGACTACTACATCTATGCAACGTACGCGCGATATAGAGATCAATCGCAAAGAAGACTAGATATACGGTCCGCCTCCGCTTTAGCTTCCGCCTCCGCTTGCGATCTTTCGCTAGGGCCAGCGCGCCGTCGACTTCTTCATCTCTCTGTAGACCAAAATAAAAGCATTAGACCGGCAAAGGAAATCACAAGTTCTTATTAGGAGCAATTCGTAACGAATCGAATACATACCGTCGATCAATTCTTCCTCGATGTTGTGATCTTCTGTTTCTTCTCCGGCGGGAACGGAAGAGCACCTTCTAACGAGTTGAATGGTCTCTCGTCAGTCTGCTCTAGCACACATTGTCGCAACTCATTGTTAGATGGTGGGGTACCGTTCCAGTGGAAGGTAGATCCTGAAGTTACTACATCCTTATAGATGATTGTGCAGAGCTTGCGCTGGATGCGACCAAAGTTTTGTCTGTACTCAGCATCAGACCATTCCACGATGCTGCGAGACCATTTGTCCACAGCAGCCATGTATTGCAGACTATGTTGGTAAATCATGGAGTTGATAAATCTACTAAAGTAAGTATACGCATTGGTGTATGTGATTTTCTTTGGGAAATTTGGAATTACCGAAATGATGTGATTTTAACAATTTGAGAGCTAGTCATTTTTGCAGGTCATTCATCGTGCGGCGCACTGGATTCATATGTGGGCTTTTCTCCTTCCGGAGGACCAGCTTGGACGTTTGAATGCCAGATGTTCTCGGTTGATGACGGTCGTACGGGCTATCCTCAACACGGGTGGATCGCTACATACTATGCGCATTTCATGGGAGTCGACCTAAGGATGTTTTATGCTTTCTGTGGTTGATTTTTGTGGCCACACGACCTGCTGGTTGAGTTGTTTTTGTTAGTCGGATGCTTTGTACTCGGATTACTCGGATATTTTGTTTTAATATAAAAGTCGTATGCATCATTTAGATGCAGAGGCTGGGATTATCCATTTCAAAAAAAAAAGACAATACCTTTTTTTCTGCGTGGACACCTTTTCATTCAAAAGAGGAAATCACTCCTATTCCCCCGGACGCGTCCTCCTCATCCTCCCAATGACGCGTGTCCGCGGACCCACCGCACCCCCTCCTTCTCGCTGGTGACCACCTCCTCCTTATCTCGTGCCACCGAAATTTCTCGTGACTCACCTACCGTCTTCCTCCCCAAACCCCCTTCATCCCGCACCGCATCTCTTCCATGCGAGCTCTGGCCGGCCACCAAAATCAAGCAGCCCTCCACACCGCTGCCGGCGGACATCTCCTACCTTCATGATCTCTCCGACGCCCGCTCACCTCCTGCGTGGTCCAGCCCATCCCTGGCGTGGGGGAGAGGAGGATGAGGATCCTTACCTCAGCCTCGCTTGGGTCAGCGAGTACGCATGAGCAGTGCCGACCCCACAGCTTGTCCTTGTCGTTGTTCCCTGGGGTGGGCGGACGCCGAGGCCGCGCCGGGCTAGGGTTGCTCGCCACCGCGGCCGTAGCGCTTTAAGGCGCCAAGGCCACGCCGGGCTCAGGTTGCTCGTCCCCTCGCATCCCTGACAACATAGAGGCCACAAACATCGAGCTCCGAGGACGCCATCCCCGCGGCGCACGTACCCTCGCCGTCGCGGCGCTCGTCCCCACCGCGCTGCTGCCACACCTCCATGGCTCTCGACGGGATCTCCTAGAGCAGCGTCGCCACTCCGATTTCCCCAGCGCCATGCCGTCGCCGGAGATGAAGATCACTTGGTAGGACGGCCATCTCGCATGTATCTTTCCATGACCGGTCCTAACCACACTTGTCTCCAAGCGGACAACCGCGATGGCCGCCTCCATCTCGGTCTTCGACGTCGGCACACGACTGCAGGTTTTGCTACAAGGAGAAAGCCGCCCTGCTGCTCGTATGTGTACGGCTGTGCTACCGACGGCACCCCGCTGATGTTACCATTGGGGCGGCGGGTGCTACCATAGGCGTATGGTGGTGCTACCGTGGGTGTTCGTCGCTGCTACCAGGGGGTGTCCGTTGATGCTATTCTCGCCGGCGGTGGTGCGACTAACTCCAGCGGTGATGCTAAGAAAATTTTGCTACAAGAACTCTGGCGAAACTCCGGCGAGGTTGGATTTTTGCTACAATATATTTTTTTTTGCTCTAATTACTATATTATTTTTCGCTATAGTAGTACAAATTATTTGCTATGAGATAGTCCGGCGAGGTCTCCGACGAAAGTCTCCCGGCGATGTCTCTAGCGAAGTTGATTTTTGCTACAGTAGCACATTTTTTTTTTCTATACTAACTCTAGCAAGATCTCCGACGAAGTCTCCGGCGAATTCTGCCTTTTTCTTTTTTCTTTTGTTTTCTCTGATGAACAGTTTTTTTGCTACATGGAGCAAAAGCGGGAATTTTTTTGCTACACAGAATAAATGTAGGATTTGGAAAAAAACTGACACGTGTCAGCAGGGGGACCCGGGGGATGAAAAAGTTTGATCACCAGAGGACGCCAGCACTGTCCTTAAAAAGACTAGTTTATTCTATGGATGGAGATAAATCGTGTCGGCTCTAATCTATTTCCCCAGCCTCACACAAATCGGTAGATTCTTCTTCTCCACTGTGTATGTCCATAATTTATCGATTCCTCAACTACAGCTCCGGTCGAGGTTTAGCAGGAGCGAATTTTGTAATGGATGCAAAAGACTAATTGGCGAGGTGGCATGAGCTGGCAAGCCCTTCGCATCCTTGAGAACATAGTCAAGTCACGACACTGGGATCTTACTACTGCTGCCGATATGCCGGGGAAGATATTGACCTTCACGCATATTTTCGCCCTCCAACGTCCCAATAAATATCTTTAGATCGAACTCCAGTCAATGGAACAGTGTGCATCCTCGCAAACCGGCTCCATCCTGATCAGAAACTAGCAGAGCGGGAGTAGCAACAATTTTTTTTCCCGTACGGAGCTACCTATAGTTTTCTCCTTGGATATTTTTTTTAAACGAGGCAAAAGGTTGCCTTTTTCTTTAGGCTAGTCACAATGCGAAGTAACATACACTAGTAAAATCACATTTCTCAAGATTATGTTTCCACAATGGGTAGCAACTTATATGTGGTGTCATGCAAGTGTTTAATTATTTATTGCATTATAGACTCATATTATCTTGGTATGTGTGATGTTACGGTAACTAGCTATGTTACTCCATTTGCCTCTCTCTTCATTAATTAGCCTCCACGTCATCTTTTTTGCTTGTGTGGTATTGAAGTTACTAACTATGTTACTCCCACTGTGACCAGTCTTAATTAAGAAAGTAGGAACGTTCTTACATGGCAGAGGCCAACACCTACCCTACCAAAAGAACATGTGTGTAAAGCGGTAAACAAAATGGAATAGGCAGTACAAGGGATCCCCTAGCCTCAACTAAATCTTACAACAATCTAATGTTTATAATTCCCTGGAAGGAAGACTACTGGCGGGAGAAGTAAGTGACACCTGCTGTGGCAGCTAGGGATATGCTGTCTCAGGGTCTCTAGGGTAGCAGCATTATTTTAAAGTTAGGCGGAAGGTAATTTCTTTTTCGAGGATGAATTTCTCCACACAAAAAACGAGGATGGACGAACCATTTAAAGTGCCACACCTCCATTCATTTCAGGTGATTTAAAATCGAATGCGTGACATGGGATAAATGTTACCTTGAAATAATTTTCAATTTTTTAGAACGATTTCCTATTGATTTACTGAATCTTATTCGAAAAATGTTATATTAAACATCCGAAAATTAAAGTCACCACCACATCATCTAGTGTACTTCATTGACATAAATATTATCTCTTGTTATACATGAACAACACGATCGATGTCAAGTTTGAAAGAAGGAGAATCAAAGGTCGAGGTTCAACCAAATATCTTTGGCCAAATAATTTCTATGACGTCCATAAGAAATGCCACCGGCATTTCTCCCTCCACACGTGAGCCTCTTATCTCCAACAACACACACAGCCGTGAGCCACATGACTCCATTAATTCTTACCTACTATGTTATCCGAAACAATTACGTCACCCAAGCTGTGAGCCTATATATGCCTATATATACATAATATTTTCTTCTCGTGATTTAAACAATTACCTCCTAGAATTTATATGCATGAGTGCTCAAACAAAAAACTTGTATATGCATAGTAATGACAAAACAAGAAAAGGTTATCAAGAGGTTGATGAGTGATTTTACTGCCTATTGTTAGTTCCATCTCAGAAGAAACGATAGGAAATATAACGTACCGGCGAAGAGTTGTAGGAGTGAAAGACATCAGGAGGCCTTCTTAAAGGGGAGTAATCGCCTCGTGTGTTGAATGGGAGCTTTGACACATAGATTCACCAGCTTCCATGAGTAATGGAGGAGACGGACCTAGTTCTCCGTGTGAGCCCGAGGTTCTTGTTCAAATAATGGAGGCGAACCTTGTTCTATTCTCGCACCAAGTCTTCGATCTGCGTGCTGTCGGTCCTCCTCAATCTGTCCGCCGATGAGTTCCGTACTTTTCCTCCGGAGATCTTCATGACATGACGCTTCATTATCTCTTAATCAGATAGTTTAATGTCATCCGTGTATGTATAATAAGCCCGTGCGGATTAAGGAGGGTGCTCTCCGAAGCTCGCATGTCAATTCTTTCGATCGACACCATGGGTTGTTGTGGGACCATGGCTTGTCGAGTTCCCGTCGGACACATGATACATGTCAGCCTGGTGTTTGGAAACTTGCAGCAACAGCATTGGCATGAGGGGGTGGCAACATATGAGGACTTCATATTTTTTGGTACTCTTTGAGTACCGAGTCTTGGTGGATTTACATGGTGAAAACCTAAGGCCCGAACTTCATTGGTTGTACATGGGAATGACGTTGAAGGCATTGTTTTCGCATCTCATACTTTCTCCGGGGTGAAAAAATAAGATCTATTGATTGCGCGACGATTGTATTTGTGCATTGTGGCCTTCTTGGATGGGTCACTTTCGTAAATCTCTTTTATAGTCTGGAATGTTGTATTTGGTGGTGGTTTGTGTGTTGTTACGAGGGGTTGAACATCGTGGCGAGGTGTTTTTTCTTCTTCTTCTTTTTTGGCTATGTGCAAGCTTAATGTCTTTTAGACATTTTTTTTGTTGCAAAGGCTTAGTGTAATAATTATCTTCATGATATTAATATATTACCTCTATCGATAAAAAATAGAAATTTTTTGAACATCAATTCCCGTTATATGTCTGGTGGTGAAAATAAATAAAAAGATATAGTACTAAGTTTATAACCAAATATAGACTTTCAGCGGTGCGTCATAACAAGTTTGAAATGAGCATTGACCAATGTCTTTTAGCTAGTAAGTCGGGTCATAAATTTAGATAACTGTCAAATGAGAGAATTACCTGTGAAATATTACCTAGAAATACTTTTCATACTAAATAACTTACATTTTACTTTCGACTTATTGTTGATTAAGTCGAGATTATTCAATCAAAGCTATATATATCATTTGACACTATTAAAGACAACCTGACAAGACATAATGTACTTTTTAGAAAAATGGATCATTTGCAGGGAACCGGCCTAAAAACGTGATATAATGTACTTCATTTACATGAAGAACATACTGCCTAATTCGAAAAAGGTTAAGACAAAGCTGGAAGTTCAACTAAATATTGTTGTACGAACAATATCCATGAGATCTAGGAGGAATGCCGCAAGTATGTTACTACAACACCATAAGCATGTCGAGACGCTAAATTTAAAAAGTAGAAACGTGATATTTCGTATTTACAAGACTGTAAAGCCACCTCTATAAAACGTCTCTTTATGCATCGTCTCTATTAACACTTTTGAGCGTGTCTAAATAATATACAAACGGTAAAAAGGGATGCCAAAAATCATGTCTACACGTAAAGACGTCATTTTTAACGTCTCTACTAGTATACAACAGTCATATTTGCGTCACAACAAAGGTTAGCGATGCTTTCACCGTAAATACAGTGTAGTATTATGATATTAATTCATACGCATAATGCATACGGGAGGTGTCCCGTCTTATTGACATTACATATATGTATTCGCGATCATACGGCCATATAAATTCTCTATGGTAAAAGCGACTGCCGTTGAATACGACATTGTATAATGTATTTCTATCCTGAAATTTAAATGCTCTTTTTTGTTTAGGTCCATGAACCTACTTATCATAGAAGGAAAACACTGTTATAAACAAGAACAAAAAATTAGAGGGTAAATAGAAAAGAATTGCATTAATAGTAAAAATTTACATTTGTATCAAATATCTTTACTGGAATTTGTAGATACATAAGCAAATATTGTGAATGGGAAATCATAATATATCCTATATATGACATCAGTTATGTGTCTAAATTAATGGTAAATAACTCTATAGTTTTGCCAAGGGAAAAAACTATAGTTTTTATCTACCATCTTCATGCAATACAGTCTCGTCTAGCTCTAGAATTAAACGGAAAAGAAAGTCGAGGGGAAACTTAGATATAACACGAAATAATATAGTAGATGATGACATGGAAAGTTCAGTTGATAAAATAAGAAATGGCAACGACACAAAGTATTTTTCTTGTTTCTACTCCAATACTAACACCATGTATACAATGACCTCGAATTAGGAAAAACATTTGCAACGACTTTAACATTTTTCATGCACAAAGATGAACAAGAAGAGCACCTTTATCTTTTATTGTGACTTTGGTGAAATCTTCCCTGTAAAAACAAAATCTACAGAATAGAGCATGTTGTTCAGTGTCTGGTTTTATGCTTGAACTAAAAAGAAATATGCCTACTTTTGTATCTGAGTAAAATACCCTCAACGCACCTTAGTAATCATGTCCTCGTATGGTTAAGATGAATAGGCATAATCGTTTTTTGATCTAGCTAGTACACATCACAAAAATCAATTACCGTTCAACGTAACCAACACTTAAAGACAGCCAAGATCTTCCATTTAATATTTAATTATTAACTAGGAAAATAGTAGTATATAAAAAAATGTCTTATGGCCATCAAAGTATGATGAAGTGTGCATATTTCAAGATGAGTATTCAGTATCATATTTATCAAATTGGATACCTTTCTCAACAACTCCTCCATGACGATCAACCTACAAAAAGGACATTATTATAGTATATAGACGTGTTCATTAGTTCATCGTTCTGTCGTGGTTAAAAACACACCTCTTTCATCTCAATATCCAGTTCTGTTTAATATCGTTAGACAGAAAAATGTTTTGGTATCTCACGTTTTTAGTCACGCTCATCCAAATATGTAATTTAGTCGCCGTTTGGTGCGGGATAAATGGATTGCATGGTTAGATTTAGTAGAGGGACTAATGGCAGATTTTTTTTTTATCAAATTCTCCGCATTCTTTTACGTGGAAGTTAAAGGTTTCGTTGAAAATTAAGATTTTTATGTCATTCCTTTATAGAAAAGAGCTTCTGACAAAACATAATTTAGCTAAGCATAGATGGAAAGGTAGCACAATTTTTTTATTTTGTGACACAAATGAATTTGTTCAACATCTTTTCAACAATTGTGATTTTTCTAAGAAGATTTGGAGAATTGTTCATTTTACTTTTAGTATTACCCCCTCCCCCTCGAATAATATTGCGAATAAGTTTGGTCATTGGTTAGATGGAATTGATAAGAATGCTAAATCATTCATTCGTATTTGCGTTTGTGGTTTTCTTTGTGCAATTTGGAATTGTTGAAATGATCTTATCTTTAACAATACGAGAGCTGGGATTTTTTGCATGTTGTTCATCAGGCCACATACTAGATAAACATGTGGTCTCATCTTCTCTCACAATACCAGCGAGGACGTTTGGATTCTAAATACACTCGGTTGATGAAGGTCGTTCACTCTATCTTCAACAAGGGTGGATGGTTGAAACTAGACGTCTCACGAATGTGTAGTGTTGCATTTTCATCTATTTTCGGGTGGCTAATTCATATAGCCACTCTTTGTGATCCGTAAACTGTTTGATCATGCGTGCTACTATTTTGGATTTTTATACTACTATTACTTTTAATATAAACTAGGAAGGTGGCCCTCGCAAATGCCAGCGCATTATCTTCTATTTTTCGAAACATTAATTGATTGTCTTAAGATTAAGTAAACTACTTCTAAAGCGAAGAACAGAGTCACAATTTTACTATTGCAAACATTTAAAAATAAATGAAATTAAAAATAATGAGTAGGAGTAGATTTATCTTAAATCCCATTTGGTATCATTCTAATAGAAAAAAAATAACTATACTATTTTAAAGAAAACATCTCAAATGATCCAAAATATTTTGTAGTAATGTCAACTAATTTACATGCGGAAGTTTCTTATTTTTTCAACTCTCCAAAGGTGAACAGTTGGTTTTAATTACGGTATTCAATATAGTTATCATAAGGCTGCAATCCAACTTCAAACAACACACCAAACTTTTTAAAGAGGTCAACAATATTCATAATTTGGAGTTGTAAACATATATGTAAGGTCTTGCGAAAATGAAAATATACAACAACAAACATGAGGCATAGAAAAGAAAACTATGCATATTTGCAAAATATAATCACTCGGTGTCCTCACAACATGATACCCAGAACATATTTGCTTTTCTTTGCGCACCAGTAATTAAAAATAAATTCCTAATCGTTGGTACTTTCTTCGATTGTTTTAGTGCAACTCCATATGATAGATTTGCACATCAAGCAAAGATCAGAACCCCTATTTACTACGACAAACCTAAAAAGAAAGAAAAAATTTAAAAATACTGAGTAGGAGTAGATTTATTTCCTCATTTTATTTCTCAAGAATTATCAAACTAAATCATAATTACCTAGGGAAACTACTTTTTTATCACAATCCACACCATACATAACTTATATAAGAAATTCTAGATGTGAGTATAATGAAAAAGACAATCTTCGGTAAACTCCATTATCACGAACATGTTTGTTACCCTCCAAGAGCTTGCGAGCTCAAAGTAGAAACACAAACATGTATGAAGAAAGGTAAAATAATTGTAGTCCCATAAAAGGAGATATCTAGTCGGTTGAAACCCGAAGGTGAGTATCGCACCCTACAAAACCAAAGGTTGTACCTAGATATGT